>CAUYLG010008966.1:0-54857 GCA_963573385.1 Cacajao melanocephalus
TGTCCGAATCCCTTCACCCCCACCCCCGCCACATACCCTTACCCGGGAGGAAGGTATAAAAAGGTATTGACACCCTCCCTCCGGGGCCACAGGTTGGAGAGACGTGAGTCCTCTGTGGTCGCCGGCAATAAAGACCCTGCAATTTGGCATACTTTTGTCTTGGTGTTGACTTTCTGTGCTCGGTTCACTACAACAAATGTATTACTCATTTTTCAAAATTTTATACAAGTAATTCATTCATAATTGGGGGGGTGTTATTTGTTTTGTTTTTTGAGATGGAGTTTCACTCTTTTTACCCAGACTGGAGTGCAGTGGTGCAATTCAGCTCACTGAAACCTCCGCCTCCTAGGTTCAAGGGATTCTCCTGCCTCAGCCTCCCCAGTAGCTGGGATTACAGTCAGACACCACAACGCCAGGGTAATTTTGTATTTTTTGGTAGAGACAGGGTTTCACTTGTTGGCCAGGCTGGTCTTGAACTCCTGACCTCAGGTGATCTGCCCACCTCGGCCTCCCAAAGTGCTGGGATTACAGGCATGAGCCACCACACCTGGCCCATAATTTTTTTTTTTAACGTAAATCAGAAATACAGCAAGTGAAAAGAATCCCTGCCCTTTCTCCACTCACCCTGCCATCCCAAAGATAACACCTATGAAGTTAGTGATTTTCCAGACCCCTTTTCTGTGTATTAAATTCTCACATTAATTAGCATTGCTTAGATCTAGCCAGATAAATATATTTAATCACAGCTTTAAAACTTTAAGGAAAGCTGCTCCCCCTTCCTGAAGAATATGGAGCCTGCCTTTTTGGCCTTTACTGGAGAACCAACTTCAAGGTTTCCTGAAAGTTTCTCCCACGTGGCTGAAATTCCTCATAAAAGATTTAACAAGCGAGTTTAACAACCTGAATTCTGTAACCCAACCTACCTTATATAAATTCATTGCCGACTTCAAAAGCATGGTAAGATAAGTTAGCTGCTGGCATGATGTCCATGTCAAGGGAAGAGGCGGGTTTTTATAGCTCTCAGCATTGAGTTGATGGCCCCGTTTCAAACAGTCATTATGACTCTTAACAAACTGTTTTGAGCCACCGCCTGGTCTCACCCTGCAGAGGGGCTTGCTGTTTCAGGGTCCTCAGGAAGGGCACGATCTTGGTTATTCCTGGGGTGTCACTTAGCAGGTGGTGGTCTGGATGGGGGGCAGAGCCTACCGCGGTGAGGCAGGTTCTGCTTAGGTGATCTGTTACTAAAGCCACGTGTCTGGACCCATTTGTGCTGTTTAGCTCTGTTCAAATCTCATGATCACTTCTGTGGTTTGTGAGCGACGGCCTCCCTCCTGTCTCTCTCCCTACAGACCTTTCCCCTCCAGCCTCAGGAGCAGGGCAGCTGTTTCACAGGCCCCGACACAGCCATGGTGTAAAGCCCCAGTGCCCTTATGCGTGGGAGGCAGTGATGTTAACCTCACATCAGTTCTGCAAAGCAAACCTTATATCCTTGCGCCAGCCAGCCTTCTGTTTTTTAGCTTTAATTTTGGAAAGCTTTAACACTTACAGAAGAATTATAAAGCGTTTTTCTGTCCCTTTTATCTGGAGATCCCATTTAGCTTTCTCCAGTCAGCCCCATTAGTCCGTTAGAAAAAAGGAACTGGACCTTGGTCATACCTTACATACCTCCACTTTCATCAGGAACTGGTCCTCAGGCTTCCCTTGACTTTTATGAACTCGAGGATTACAAGTCAGCTGTTTGGTAGAAGTCTCCCAGTTGGGGCCTATCCAATGTGTCTTAGCGGTGAGACCCAGGTGTGGCGTCTTGGATGAGAACGCCACAGAAGCAACACACACGTTGCAGAAGCGACATACAATACTCACTTGTCCCCTTACCAGTGGGGGTAGCTGTGATCCTCAATCAGGTGCTGTCTGCCAGGTTTTGCCACTGCAAAGCTCCTTTCCCCTTTGTGCTAGATGGTTTCTGAGAGAGACTCCAGGACCTCGAGTACCTCGTCGCACTCCTGCCCTCCAGTGCTTGCGCCCAGTAATGTCTTCTGAGTGACGTTTCCCGCTGATGACTGCCCCATGGGATTCTCTTCCTTTTTTTTTTTTTTTTCCTTGAGACAGAGTCTCGCTCTGTTGCCCAGGCTGGAGTGCAATGGCACAATCTCGGTTCACTGCACCCTCCACTTCCTGGGTTATCAAGCAATTCTCGTGCCTCAGCCTCCCAAGTAGCTGGGATTACAGGCGTGCACCACCCATGGGATTTTCTGAGCACCGTCCCTTCCGTGTCGATTAGTGGCGGTCACTGGAAGGAGGAGATTGCCCTTCTCCCCACGTGTTTGTTCCTTGATCGATTGTGTCAGCACGGGTGGAAAAGCTCCTGTCGGCGTCACTGGGTGACCGTCTGTGGTTACCTGTTTTGATTTAATGTTCAGATTGTCCCCGATTCAGCCAGTGGAAGCCTTGTCAGGCAGGTCCCCATTGTTCTTTTGAGCACTTCCTTTACTTTATCGTAACAAGAGGCTTCTGGCTCAGCTTCTTTTCTCATCTCAGCCCTGGAATCTGCATTCTCAGGGGAGTGCTGGTTTCTTCATGGAGCACGGTCTTTGGAAACTGAGGTCTGAGTGTTTGATGTGCACTGCAATCTCGCTGCCTCAGGTGTAGCCCTGCTCTCGGCCCTCCTTGGGCAGAGCTGGAGATGAGTGGCATTCACTGGAATGTCCTCCGTGCATTGGGCATCCCTCCTTGCCCTCCGCACGGCTGGGTCTCCTCCCCACCCTGTGTCAGCGCCGTCCGTGCACAGACCCCAGCTCCAGCCAGGTCGCCATCTCAACATCTGATGCACATGGTTTTGTTGCAATCCTTTCCCTGGTTAAATCAGGGCTCCCTGAGGGGCAAGCAGGCTTCCTGCAGACATCAATTGGGGCTCTCTGAGGCAGGCGAAAGTACCCTCAGAGAGGGCACCTGCCGGCTTCCCATGAGGGTAAAGGCTGCTGGCAGGAGGGGAAACCTCCTCCTCCTGGAGTGATGCGTGTCCCTCAGAGACTGCCGCAGCATCCTCTACAGGCCCACACCCCTTGGGTATGTGGCAGATGTCAGGCTCTGGCCATGATTCAGCAACTTGTGTTGCAACCTGTGTTGCAGAAGAGAGTTTCTGGAAGGAATGAGAAAAGACCACCCTTGTTTTCATGGAGCAGGGCCTGTAACAGGGCCCTCCAGAGTTTGGCTGCCCCTGGAGCATGCTTGTCTGTCTGCAGCTCTGGAGAGGGCCAGGCTCCAGGCCTAGCACTAGTGGCAGGTTGGTGGAAGGGATTATCCAAGCCTCCGGCTTCTGCCTGGCAGTCTGGGCCAGCTCCCAGGCTCCCCTCAGCATTAGCTCGGGCTCTGCATGGAGCAGAGCGTGGAAGGGCAGTCAGTCTGTGGCCAAAACATCAGCGTCAAGAGCCAGCTTGAAGAGCTTGCTAAAAATTACCTGAATTGTGAATTTGACCTTTTAAAACCTATCTAAATTGCCAGTCGTCTCCCGCATAGCACCGTGCTTTGGAAATGTAATTGAGTGTTTCCCTTGGAAAAGGAACATCTGGCAGCTCACCCCCGCATCCTGCAGGATCTGGCTCTCCTGAGTTTGTTTTTTATGACCAGTCTATTACAGGAGAGGCACCAGCTCTGCTAACACAGGCTGCCAGACGCCCTGGGGCTTGACTCTTTCATACAACTCTTACAGTAAGGAGGGTGCTACAGTCCTCTTGCTGCCCGGGCACAGCAGGAGAGGGCCCTTCCTTGGCCTGCTAAATCTTGATTTGATTTTGAGTCTGAAAATTTGGGTTGACAAGGCATTTTGGGTTTTGTCGTCATCATTTTAGTATACATTTGAATGATTTTTAGCACTTCTGCAGAGTTGTGTGACCATGATGTCATTAATTTTAGAACATTTCTATCATACCAAAAAGAAACCCCATCCCTGCTAGTTGCAGCCTGCCCCCAACCCCTTCCCTGAGCCCTGGTAACCGCTCAGCTGCTTTCTGCCTAGTCTGGGCATTTCACAAAAATGGAATCAGATAGCATGTGACCTTTGGGGGGTGTCTTTGCATTGTCTTTCCTTCAATTTCTTCCAACAATGTTTTTGTTTTGTTTTGTTTTGTTTGATACAAGGCCTTGCTCTGTCACCCAGGCTGGAGTGCAGTGGTACATTCATAGCTCACTGCAACCTCAAGCTCCCTGGCTCAAGTGATCTTCCCACCTCAACCTCCTGAGTAGCTGGGACTACAGGCATGCACCACCACACCTGGCTAACTTTTGAATTTTTTGTAGAGTTGGGGTCTTGCTCTGTTGCCCAGCCTGATCTCAAACTCTTGGGCTCAAGCAATCCTCCTGCCTCAGCCTCCCAGAGCGCTGGGATTACAGGCATGAGCCACTGCACCTGGCGCTAACAGTGTTTTATACTTTCAGTTTGTGAAATGTATTCCCAAATATTTTACTCCTTTTGGTGCTATTGTAAATGGAATTATTTTCTTAATTTTGCTTTTGGTTTGTTCACTGCTAGTGTTAGAAACACAATTGATTTTTGTATATTGATCTTGTGTCCTGTGGCCTGACAAGGGGTAAAGCTTAGCAGGAGCGCAGGACCACCTCCAGGAGCCATAATGCCACAGTCTCTGTGCCTTGCCCAGGAACAGACTTGCCTGCCTGAGTCACAGGCCTTTTATGACAGTCCTTGCTGTGGATCAGATTAGACCACCGTCCCCGCTCCCCATACTGGCACAGTGGCCAAGACACAGATGAGGGGGTCCTTGTGGACAGGTGGCTGAGCGAGGCCAGGCGCTCGAGCCATCCCGGGAGCCCCTGGGTGTTCACCTTTCCCCTCTAGTTTTGTGAATTTGTCAGGCCAGACTCTGGCCTGGGAGAGCTGGCCTCTTCCACGGTGGCCAGGAGTGCTCCCTCATTGAGACAGGGAAGCTCTGCAGGCACATCTGAAAAGGGGGGGCAGGCTCACCATCTACCACCTTTGACCTTTTCGTCACAAAAAACCTGTCTCACTTCCCAGACATCTATAGTGGTGCCGAGGTTCTTCCTGGCCACAGATATATCCTGTGACAGACAAGCCTTCTAGCAGAGGGAAGCAGGGGCTGGGCATCTGAGTTCCGTGGCTCCCTGACAATCTCAGGGCCAGGTTCAGGGTCGCTGTGCAGATCAGTTCCTGAGCCCACAGCAGATTGCAGCTGGGAGGGCAGCTGATGCCCCGCCCACCCCCAAGGTCAGCAGCTGGCCCTAAGAGCAGTCATTCCTTCCGCTCCTGCCTCTCCCCTCCTCCAGGTGCCTTCCAGGCCTGCGAGTCAGGCGGGACTTCTGTTGTAAATTGGAGATGTTTTCCCGGGTTCTCCAGGCCCAGGGTCACTGAGACCAAGACCGTAGTCCTCTCCTGCCCTTGCCCCCTAGGCCCAGCCCCCGCCCAGGCAGCCTACTGTTGATATTTTATCTTGCTTTTAGAGGAAAGGAGCAGTGGCTTCCGGTTGAAGCCGCCAACGCTGATCCACGGCCAGGCCCCCAGCGCAGGTAGGTCACCTACCTCCCTGAGGTGGGGGGGTGGCTTTCTGACGCTCTTCAGACCTCTGCTCAGCCACACCAGGACACTGTGGGCTCAGCCTGCTTTCTAGAAAGGTCGTTTGTGACCTGACCCATGAGCCCTGGAAAGCTCCTTTAAAGACAGGCTATCTGAGCAGGGAGGTCGGGACCCCTGACTGTGAGCCCTGTGTGCTTAGAAGAGTGGGCATTGGCAGCATGGGAGCAGGCTAGGCTTGGGGTGCATTGGGGTGACTCCATGCCCAGCAGTAGCGCACGTGGTTCAGCCTTTCTGTCCTGAGTGTTCTGGCCCCCACATAACACGGTGTTCACCGCAGGTAGCAGGCCGGCTGCATTCCAGCGGTGCACTGCTAGTGAGCTGGCTGCTAGTGAGGCTGCCAGGGATGCTACACAGGGCAGGCGCGTTCCCTTGTGGTCCTTGTCCCATCTGTGTTTGGCAAAGGGACTTCCTCAGCGTGGCTGTTTTGAAAAACAGGTGCAAAACGTGCCTGTACGTGACCCGACACCGAGTCCTGAGCCTCCAGGGAGCTGCCTGTGAATTCACTGCTCTCCTCTCACTGTCTCCACTTGACTGTTGAGGCCAGCTCTCAGAGAACAGGTGTCCCTCGACCCCCCTGTCATGTTAATGTGCTAACTGGATTAATTCACAGTCATGATCGGTTACTGGGAATTTCATATGAAAGTAACAGTAGCCAGATCTGCCTGTCAGGTTTTAAAAAAAGAACAAAACCTCAAGTTTTTTTTAAAAAAGTGCTTCCCTGCAAAGTCTAGCCTGCAAGGGGTGTGGAATAGGTTGCCAGGGATCAGTCTCTGAAGCGCCTGGGAGTAGACAGGGGTCTGCGGTCTTCTGTTCCCAGGTCTGCCAAGCCAGAAGCCCAAGGAACAGCAGCGGAGCGTGCTTCGCCCGGCCGTGTTACAAGCCCCGCAGCCAAAGGCGCTGTCCCAGACGGGTAAGAAACGGCAGCCCCGGCACCCAGGCTCAGTCGGCAGGGTAGAGCGTTCCTAAAGTCGCACCCGGGACAGCGGTATCTCGACAGAGGTGACTGCTGAATGCACCAGAAATACAAAGAGATCAGGGAAGATGATCCTTTAAATCACCCCCCAACTGCTTCCAGCCCCAAGCCTCCTGAGCCCTGACAACGGAGGAGTGAGAGGCGGTTCCACAGCTTCCTCACAGCTCTCGGCCGAGTGCAACTGTGTGGGTGAAATGTGCTTTGTTCATTCACTGTCTTCGTAAAAGCAGGCCAGCTCCTGGGAATGAGATTATCCCTGTGTGTTTGCAGACAGAACTTCAGCCTCAGTCTTCACAGGTTATCTTTAAAAACTTGCAAGGTCATCTTTTTTCTTAATTTCTTTTAATTTTTTTTAGAGATGGGGTCTTGCTTTGTCACCCAGGCTGGAGTGCAGTGGTGCAGTCATAGCTCACTGCAGCCTCGAACTCCTGGCCTCAAGTGATCCTCTCACCTCAGCCTTCCAAGTAGCTGGGACAAGTGTGCACCACCACACCCAGCTCATTTGTTTTATCTTATTTTATTTTAGAAATGGGGACTTGCTGTGTTGCCTAGGCTGGTCTGAAACTCCTGGTCCCAAGCAGTCTTCCCACGTCAGCCTCCCAAAGCCCTGGGACCACAGGCATAAGCCGCTGTGCCCGGCAGGTTTCTCTTTGTTCGTTTCTCTTGTTTTTTTAATCCAAGAATTTTGGCTCTTTGTAGAGATACCAGGTCCTTCCTTAAAAAGGAGATGAGTGCTGTGGGTTTCACCATGGGAGGGGCCCTAGGCTAGACGGGGCCCAGTCCCTCAGCTACATGAGTAGGGGTGGGAGGGCCGCCAAGCACCTGTGATTCCCCACTCTCCGCTCCCACAGTCCCCAGCAGTGGCACCAACGGGGTCAGCCTCCCAGCCGACTGCACGGGGTCAGTGCCAGCAGCATCCCCTGACAACCCTGCACGGAGAAGTCCTTCCGAAGCTACCGATGAGGTGCGTGCGCTTGAGGTCAGTGGGTCCTGGGTCAGGGGAACACTGTGTTCTGGGCCCCTTGGGAGCGGGAGGACCACCTTCCCAGCACTCTGTGGAGTCCGAGGGCTGTCATCTGTTCCCAGCAGTTTCCACCTGGGCCTGTTGTAAGGCTGTCCGGATTTACTCAGTGGGCTCCGTGAATAACAGTACCTGACAAACCAAATAACTAGATTCCCAAGGGTGGTCTTGCTGGGTCAGTCGGAAGAAGAGAGCCTCCCTGGCAAGTTCTGCTGGAAGGGGCTGTTGCTCTAGGCTGACCGCCACGTCTCAAGGGAGTGATTCTTGAAGGGGGTACCAGAACCACTGCACTCTGGGGAGTCACCAGGGCCCGAGGAACGGCTGTCGCTGATGGATGTCTTGCAACATTTTACATGAGGAACGTCTCCCCTCTCTGCGTCCACACCCAAACCACCTCTCAGACTCCTATATGTGTGGTTCCAGTTGAAAAATTTGCTTTGGAAGTCATCTCAGAAATGGTTCATTTAGGCTGAGCATGGTGGCTCACTCCTGCAGTCGCAGCAGTTTGGGAGGCCGAGGCAGGTGGATTGCTTGAGGCCAGGAGTTCAAAACCAGCCTGGGCAACATAGCAAGACCCTGTCTCTACAAAAAATACACAAATTAGCCAGGCCTGGTACCTAGTCCCAGCTACTCAGGAGGCTGAGGCTGGAGGATTGCTTGCGTCCAGGAGGTGGAGGCTGCAATGAGCTGAGGTCACGCCACAGCACTCCATCCTGGGCGACAGAGCCAGACCCTGCCTCAAAAAAAAAAAAAAAAAAGAGTTCCATTTAAGTGAGGGTATGGATGGGATTATATAGGCCAAAAGCTGTGTGTTTCAAACCCACTGTGAAATAAGGGACGTTGATGAAATGCCTCCTTTGTGGTTAGCAGAGATGGATTTGAAATCAGAGTTAGGGTAACACCACATGGTGTCTTCCGTGTAAAAGCCAGATTGGATGTGTGTGTTTATTTTCCGCTCTATCCGTGTCCATGGCCTGCGGTGTTACCACCCCCATCTCCAGTAGATGTTCTGGCTCCAAGGGTGAAAATGGCTGTCCACAATTAAATGTTAAAACATCCCCAGGCCCTCCTTCAAAAACCTGTTTGCTGAATTAGAAGTAGGGATCACTTTCACCACATACTGTGGCTCGGAAGCTTTGACTGCTGGGGTCTCTCAAGCAGATCAGGTGTACAGTTCTGAGTTGGAGGACCTAGAAGTGACCCAGCCCATCCTGCCCTCTCCCAGTGTCCTCACTCGTCCCCGACAGCACACAGGCTGCCCAGGCGGCACCAGCTACCGAGAGCTTGCCCCTCACTGGAGAGGCCTCACTCTGTGCCTCATCCTGCCGGTTTGAGGCACTCCTTAGCCGTGCACACAGTTGGTTCCTAAATCACTGAGCCCAGAAGTCGTGATTTGCTATCTTCCTTCCAGCAGGCTGGGCAGCCCCAGTAGCTAAAGTTGATCCTGGAACCCCATGGTCCACTGGATGCCATTCCCAGCTCCTGCGTCTGGCTCCAAAGCCACTGCTCCATGCAGGTCTGGGGTGGAGCCATGTGGGTCACACCAACGATGCCCTCTGACAACACCCAGTGCTGTTGAGATTCGCAGGGCTTGGCTTGTGTGTCCTCTGGCCCTGCGGCAGGAGCCTGGGCTTTTCCAAGCCACCTACAAACATGGCACACACTGCCCATCAGGACCATGAGCTAAGTGAGGCATCTCCTCTAAGTGGGGCTTAGATGTTGGGGGTGACCCATGGGGGAACTTCCAGTACTGTCTTTGGGAAAGTGGGGAAGAGGCTCCCCCTCCCACCCCACACACACACACACAGAGTCTGAGACCAGTTACAGGCCTCAGGATTTGATGATCAGTTTAAGGGAATCCTCTAAGCAGGCCCCACCGGGACACAGACATACGCTGTGGTTGGAAACATTTTGCTGTTTGCCTGCCCCGTCTCAGGTGACTCTGTGGGCTTCGCCCACCTTGGATGAGCACCAGTCAGTGTGAGCAGGGGTCACACAGCTCACAAAGCCAAGAGCCAGGGACGTGTCCCCCATGGTCTGCAGGCAGCCCCACTGGGGCTGGGGATTAGCCCATCCTCTGAGGACTCTCAGGTCGCCAAACACAGTGTGTGTTTAAAAAGCCACGTTCACTCTTGCACAGGCACAAGGATGCAGCGTGAAGTCAGCAACAGCAGAGTTTCTAGGGAGCACAGCAGAGAAACATTTAAACTCTTCACTTTCTTCACAGTTGGACCCTCAGCTCTGTGATCTGCCGATTCCGGGCCCGGCATTGTAACTCTAGGCTTCCCTGCCCACTGGACACGCTGAGCTGGTCAGAAGCTGCCCACAGCCTTTCTTGCCTCCAAGTTCACGGTTGTCAGGTCCCTTCACACACCTCCCAGGAAGACGCTCCCTGCTTCATGCTCGTGTCCACTGTGCGCATGCCCAGAGACCCCAGAGATCCGCCAAAAGCCTTTTCACATTTCTTTTCGAATTTCTGCTGCACCTTTTTGATCATGTGGTACAAGAAAGACATATACAAGTTCCTAGCAACTCCATATTCCATTATTTCAAGATAAATGCATTTGGTCTTAGGATATTTAGTTACAAAAGTCATGCCTGCATGTTGACAATATTGAAAATATTTACACAGTATGGAAATCCTAGAAAGTAACAAGTGGAAGCCACGATCCAGCTAAGAGGCCCCCGGGCAATCTCTGTCAGTAGTTTGAATTCTCTCTCCCAGCTTATTTTCCTGGGCATTCCTCAGCACACACGTGCACACACTTGAGACCGGGTTTGCTTTAATAGAAATGGAATCACACTTCCATGTCCCACAAGCTGCTCTTCTCTATCGGTGTGTTGTGGGTATATCAGAGGCTACCTCCCTCTTGGCGGTAACAGCTGTGCTGTACTTTTACTTCCCGTGATATCCTAAATTATTTAGTTCCTCGGCTAATGATGAGCATCCATGGCATTTCCTGTCCTCTGCGGGCATTAAGGGTTCTGCAGGGCACAGGCGTTTCTTTTTGTTTGGAGATAGGTTCTTGGCCCTGTAACCTGGGCTGGAGTGCAGTGGTACAATCTCAGCTCCCTGCAACTCCTAGGCTCAAGCAGTCCTCCTGTCTCCACCTCCTGAGGAGCTGGGACTGCAGGCACCTGCAGAGGAGACGTGTGGAGTCTGTGATCTGGTGTGGGATTGCTGGGCTTCCATCTGGGCTAAGTATGGCACTGGTTTTGATGACTGTTTTGGTTTTTGATAGGAGAAAGAGCCCCAGAAAAATGAGTCCAGCAATGCCTCTGAAGAGGAAGCCTGTGAGAAAAAAGACCCCGCCACACAACAAGCCTTTGTATTTGGGCAGAACTTGAGGGACAGAGTTAAGGTATGTGAGCTGTTGAACCAGCGCGTTGACTTTTTTTAGGCCTTCCGCGGGTTAAAGAGAGGAAAGTCAGTAGATTTGCCTTTTAACGGGGGAGGGGAGCATGGGACAAAGAAGTGTTAGCAAGGCAGCCCTGTGGCTCACGGCACAGTCAGCTGCTGGTGTGCGTGTGCTGGTGTGGTGTGGTGTGGTCAGCTGCTGGTGTGGGGTGATGTGGTCAGCTGCCTCCACCCACCCAATGCTCCTGACGTCTGACAACCACAGATATCCCCAGACATTGCCAGTATTCCCTGTGGAGCAGAATTGCCCCCATTAACAACTGTCACCTTATTTTTTTTTTTAAGCGAGGCAGGATGGGGTGAGGACACTGTCTTCCTGAAAGGCAGCAAAGTGTCTGCCACCTCCTGGCTGCCCTCCAGGCATGTGGGCCTAGTCTGGAGATTGTAGGGTGGGGAGGGGCTGACAATGGTCAGGAACAGTGACCCTGGACCCTGCACTGGGACTCTGGGACAACCAGGGCCAGCCAGCGCCACCTTTCCCAGCCACAGACATGGAATGTTCTGTGGGATCTCTAGCAGCTCCACTGGCAAGAAGCTTCTTTCAAAGCCTGAGAGGCAGTATTGATGGCTGTATCTAGAGACATTTGTGGTTGTCACAAGTGGGAGGTGCTCCTGGAGGCCAGGGATGCCACTCGTCTCCTTGCAGTGCCCAGGATAGCCACACGCAAGGAATAATCTGGGCCCAGTGTCAGTATGTCAGTAGTGTCAATGAGGAGGACCCTGAAATCAACGAAAACCTCTCTAGCGTGCAGAAAGCAACGGCTCGTGTTTTCTGCTTTCCCTCTGTTGCTTACTGCCCAGCAGAAGCCCAAGTCGAGAAGCATGGATAGTTGATGTTGCTGCTGCCATGGCTTTAAGCTAGAAGAGTCCCTCAGTGGCTTCTCCCTCCAAGGAGGAAGGGAGGGCAAGAGGCAGGAAGGGCTTGGCCCGTGGAGCTCAGGCCCTATGGAGTCTCTGCCTGGAGTCTGGGGCAACAGCTGCTTAGAAATTGGTGGGGTCCACTTCTTGTGGAAGTCAGAGACTTGTGTGGACTTTGCAGTCTCAGTCAAATCGCAGCCTCTCCTTCCAGGGCAAATGTATGTGAGCCACAGATTTTGTTTTTTGGAGATGGAGTCTTGCTGTGTCGCCCAGGCTGGAATGCAGTGGCATGATCTCTGCTCACTGCAACCTCCACCTCCTGGGTTCAAGTGATTGTCCTGACTCAGCCTCCCGAGTAACTGGGATTACAGGCACCCATTACCACACCCAGCTAATTTTTTGCATTTTTAGTAGAGACAGGCTTTCTCCATGTTGGCCAGGCTGGTCTCGAATTCCTGACCTCCTGCCTCAGCCTCCCAAAGTGCTGGGATTACAGGCGTGAGCCACTGTGCCCGGCCAGAGTCAGGGTTTCTTAACCCTCTGAGCCTCTGCTTCCTTCTTGGTCAAACAGGGTCTCTTAACATCCCCTTCCTGGGCCATGGGAGGATTAAAGCAGATCATGCATTTGACAGACTGAGCATAGCAGCTGGGAGGGAAGAAGCCCTCAAGAAATGCTGCTTCTGTTGTGTTCATAGTAAACCCCAAATCCCAGCTTTGAAATTCTGTGTGTTCTTGGTGCAGAAGCGTTGACGGAGAGGCCAGCTTAGGCGTGGTTTTATAACAAGGTAGAAAAGACTCCTTGAAGCTTCGGGAGCTCTCTTCCATCTTAACTGTTTAAAAAAATTTTTTTTGAGATGGAGTTTCGCTCTTGTTGCCCAATCTGGAGTGCAATGATGCAATCTTGGCTCACTGCAACCTCTGCCTCCCAGGTTCAAGTGATTCTCCTGCCTCAGCCTCCCAAGTAACTGGGATTACAGGCATGAGCCACCATGCCCGGCTAATTTTTGTATTTTTAGTAGAGACGGAGTTTCTCCATGTTGGTCAGGCTGGTCTCAAACTCCCAACCACAGGTGATCTGCACGCCTCAGCCGCCCAAAGTGCTGGGATTACAGGCATGAGCCACTGCGCCGGTCTCTTCCATCTTAACTCTTAAAACAAAAAGTGGTGGAGCTGATTATAGCCCTGCCCCCCAGCACTTGCATGCGTGCACACACAGGTGGGTACAGGAGAGGGTTCATGTCTCCAAGTAGCACCGTGCAGCTCAGGGGCACTGCAGACGCTGAGCCATGGAGCTCCAGGCCCCTGTCCCTCCCTGAGTATTGAGCGCTCCATCTCCTTCCCAGCTGATCAATGAGAGCGTGGACGAAGCTGACATGGAGAATGCTGGACACCCCAGCGCAGACACGCCAACCGCAACGAACTATTTCCTTCAGTATATCAGTTCCAGGTGTGTGTCTCAGGCCCCTGGCCAGCCTGGTGTGGGGACGCAGGCGGCTGCAAGGTCTCAGCCACAGAGGGGTCTGTGGGCCCAGTACCTGACTCAGGCCTGGTATCCAGTTGCCCTCGGGCCCCTCTCTCTTATTCGCCACTCTGGGCACAACTGTGGTTGGGCCAGGGGTGGGCCTTGTCCTGGGATTCACTGGACGCCTGAAACAGGACCAGAGTTCTGTGGGGTTGTCCAGGGGCCCTGGAGGATACAGCCCAGCTCTTGGGGTGCCCTCTGTCATGCAGACCTCATGCCCAGAGTGGAATAGAGTGGGCCAGAGACGACTCAGGTGCCTCCTTACCCTGGGTTTGGGCATCTGGGGCAAAGACTTCAGCATGACCTTGATTGACATGGCTGGGGGTGATGCCACCCGCAGCCTGGCTGCCCCTCCAAGGTGTCTCAGAAAGTGTGTCCCGCCTGGGAGATGGACAGAAAGAGCAGGTGGAGGTGGCTTCCCTCATGCTGTGGGGCCCCTCCATCAGGGTGCGCTAAGGGTTCATGTTGCCAATGGCACAGGGAGGCGTGTGGCTTCCTGCCTCTGACATGCCATCCCGTCTGCAGTGAGTGTGGCCCCTCCGCTGTACCCTCTGCGCCAGTGTGTGCACGTGTGTGCTCCATGGGTGCCCACACATTTGCCTGGCCGCATTCCTGCATGACACCCTCCCACTCACTGCACGTCTTCTTTTCAGTTTAGAGAACTCAACCAATAGTGCCGACGCCTCCAGCAACAAATTCGTATTTGGCCAGAACATGAGTGAGCGAGTTTTGGTGAGTGGCTGTGTTGGGACCATTCTTGGGGACCAGAGGCTCTCGGCACCAGCCCCAGGTTAAGGGGACATGAAGAGTGGGGCTGCCTCGTTGTCCTGTGTGGGATAAGAATGCCCTCAGTAGCAAGTGAGAGAGAGAAGACCCCACTCAGACTCGATGTGAAGACTGGCCAGGGCCATTGGCTGCCCAGGAGCCGGAATTCACTCTTCTTGGCTCCTCCTTGCTGACCTGGGCTAGCTTCATCCCAAGATGGGCTTCCCTGGAGGCTGCAGCGCCCTGC
Organism: Cacajao melanocephalus; assembly: GCA_963573385.1. Lineage (NCBI taxonomy): Eukaryota > Metazoa > Chordata > Mammalia > Primates > Pitheciidae > Cacajao > Cacajao melanocephalus. The sequence continues at coordinate 14,410 of CAUYLG010008966.1, forward strand.
TGGCAGTTGGGGTCCACGCTTCCTCTCCACCAGGCCAACTGACAAAAGTCCTGTGGGACGGGGCCAGCTGTGCCAGTGGACAGGGCTGCTGGCCTCCCTGCTCCAGAGAGCATAACCTCAGCCAAGGCCTTGGGTACATGAAAGGCCCGTCTCCGTTCCCAAGAGCCCAGCCAGCCTGGGAGAGGGTTCTAGAATGGCTTGCTTACCTCTTTACACATGTTCCTTTTTCTTCCCAATTGCACCCAGCTTCGCTGTGACTGCGTGCAGGCCTGTCCTGAGCCGCCTGGTCACTCCAGCTCTGTCTCGGGTCATGCTGCAGTAAGGACTCTGCGCTTCTCTTCCTTCATGGCCACACTGTCCTTTTTCTATTTCATGAAATACTCAAAAGTCTTGCCTCACCCAGACCGAGTGACCAGTGTGGCCTGAGGGGACTGTCAGCTGGTGGCACTCACCTCTTGTTGACACCTGAGGGGACACATGCAGAGCTTCTAGGCAGTTCAGGGTGTCACCAGGAGCAGGCAGGAGTGCTGGGGACAGCATGATCCTGGGGGCCAGGCAGAGAGGTGCTCAGAGCTGCCCCTGAAGGACCACACAAGCGCCTCTTCCTCATGTGCCTTTGTGTCCCTGCAGAGCTTTCCAAAATTAAATGAGGTCAGTTCAGATGCCAACAGGGAAAATGCAGCTGCCGAGTCGGGGTCCGAGTCCTCGTCCCAAGAGGCCACCCCCGAGAAGGGTATGTTACTATGCCACTGCTGCGCGGGGCTCATGGTGGGTCATCATGGTGGATGATGAGGGGACAGTGGGTCCATCCACACTCCCAGCCAGGAGGGATGAGGGGCCCAACTCCCGCAGCAGCAACAACCACACGTGAACCAGCTACTAAGCAGGGGCCGTGACCTCCCGGGCCCTGCCTTGCAGTGAGCAGAGAGAGGGGTTTGTGATAAAGAACTCGAGGGCCCATGTTGTCGCCTTGTAACCATGGGGAGAGGAGGGAGCCGCAGGCAGCAGGCGTGAAGGAGTCCCTCACTGTCCTTCTGTCCTCTGCTCAGCGGGAACGCAGGAGTCTGGGGCCATACTTGGCGGCCCCCAGACAGTCTTCCTGCAGCTTCTGAGGCTGTGTTCCCTGGCTGTGTCTAGGGTCCACTCAGGTGGCTGGGTCGGGCCTGCCAGGGGCAGCTGATGTCCTTGAGACCAGAACCAGCCCTCTCGTCTCCTGTGAGCTGTACGCTCTCCCCTAGCCAAATAATCCATCAGTCTTGTTTAGCCAATAACTTTTCAGAGTCCCTGGCCGAGTCGGCAGCCGCCTACACCAAGGCAACAGCGCGGAAGTGTTTGTTGGAAAAAGTGGAAGTCATCACCGGGGAGGAGGCGGAGAGCAACGTGTTACAGGTGAGGGGCCGGCCCCTCCTCAGTGGCCCTGGGTCCTCATGCACCTGGGTTGGGCCCACATCCTTCGAGCACAAAGGCCTCCCCCTGAGGTGGCAGAGGGGTCACTAGCCCCATACTCTGGGACTTTGTTGGTGGCACTTGTGGAGAGCTTAGGCTCAGGGGCTTCTTGCATGGCTTTGGTTTCAGAGGAGGAGGATCTATCTGAGACATTCGTTTTGGTTTTTTAAATTTTTTTTGAGACAGGGTCTTACTCTGTCGCCCAGGCTGGAGTGCAGTGGCGCAATTTCAGCTCACCACAACCTTTGCTTCCTGGGTTCAAGGGATTCCCATGCCTCAGTCTCCTGAGTAGCTGGGATTACATGCGTGTACCACCACGCCGGGCTGATTTTTTTTATTTTTAGTAGGGACAGGGTTTCACCATGTCGGCCAGGCTGGTCTCGAACTCCTGACCTCATGTGATCCTCCTGCCTTGGCCTCCCAAAGTGCTGGGATTACGGCATGAGCCACTGCGCCTGGACAGAGACATTCTTGATGCTTCAGGGAATGACAGAGGCTGTCATAGCAAACATCTCTCTTCACCCAGGGCTGGCAACTGTAATTTGTCACCTGGCATCCTGTGGTGTCTTCGTAGGGAAAAAATCAGGTGCAGCCAGAGCTTTCATCCCACCGAGCCCCATCGGAACCCCCCCTTCCCATCCTCCTGAGGCCACACCACCCAGGTTGGGTGGCTTTGCTGGGCAGCATCCATCTGCTTCCTTTCCCTTGACACATAAGCAAGTGTCTGTGTCTGTAAACCAGCTGGCGTATTGTGGGGTTTTAAGAGCGCTGTTCCTTTTTCCCACTTGATCATGTTTTAATCTGTTCATGTTGGAAGAGATTGAGTTAGGGGGATATGTGGAAAGCCATGCAGGGATATCTGCCCCGTATTTTTCTTTGTTTATATATACAAAACCGCTGTATTGAAATATACTACACATGCTGTATAATCCACCCTTTTAAAGGATACAATTCCGTGGTTTCTAGTATATTCACGGAGTTGGACAACTTTCACCACAATCTAATGTAGAACATTTTTGCCCCCAAAAAGAATACCGTCCCATTCCCCCAGAAAGAGCACTGTCCCCCTCGCGGTCACTCCCTCCTTCCTCAGCCTCCTGGACATTTCGTATGAATGGCGTCAACACACCATGCTGCCTTTTGTGTCTGACTTCTCGCTGAGCCAGAGCTTCATCCACGCTGCGGCTGCAGTCGGAGCCTCATTCTTTCTTAGGGACTGAGTGAGAGGCACTGTGGGGACGGGCCATGTGTGGCAGCTCCTTCCTCGTGGTGACTTGGCTGGCTTCTCATCTTTGGCTTTTGTGAATGACGCTGCTGTGCGGATCCATGTGCAATGTGCGAACATGAGCACATGTTCCTTTCTCTTGGGTAGATTCCGAGGAATGGAATTGCTCGGGCATATGGTAATTCCTCGTTGAGCGTTTTGAGGAGCCGCCAGACTCTCTTCCACAGCAGTGGGCCGTGCGCTCCCCACCGGCAGTGTGTGACGGTTCCAGCTTCCCCACGTGGGTGCAGCCGTCCTAGAGTGCACAGAGAGGCTTCTCACTTAGTAATTTCAGATACCCCTTTTACACCATAAATCCTGTTCTAGCTTGAGGGCAGGACAAAAAACTGACTGAGGTGGTCCCCAGGCCATTGGCTGGCCCTGGCAGTCCACGCAGGCTAAAGGGCGACTTGGGATGCAGCTGCAGCAGGACACCAGCTGGGGCCTCTGCTCACCGGCGGCTGCTGTGTTCCAGATGCAGTGCAAGCTGTTTGTCTTCGACAAGGCCTCACAGTCCTGGGTGGAGAGAGGCCGGGGGTTGCTCAGACTCAATGACATGGCGTCCACCGACGACGGCACGCTACAGTCCCGACTAGGTGAGCTGCAGAGGGCAGGGGCTGTGGCCGGGTCCCCATGGGGAGGGTTGGGGACTCTGCTGTTCCAAAGGGAATAAAGGGGGAGGTCCTGACCCTGTCTTTGTGAGCGTAGGGGGCAAAGTCAGTTCCCCCATAAGAGCTGCCCCCCAAACCTACTCCTTGCACACAGCCCTCAACCCCACCTCACACACTGGCTCTAGCTGCCAGCTCGTCTGTGACTCTATTAGTGTCAAAAGACAAAAGTCTATGGAAGTTTTTAGACTGATTTTCTGACAGTAAAAGTGACAGGTTTATGATAGAAAGGAAAAAAGAAGTCAAACATCAAGTCTAATCTCTTGATAAAGAGAAATTGTGGCCATTGCAGTGGCTCAAGTCTATAATCCCAGCACTTTTGGAGGCCGAGGCAGCTGGATCACCTGAAGTCAGGAGTTCAATACCAGCCTGGCTGACATTGCAAAACCCCTGTCTCTACTAAAAATACAAAAATTAGCTGGGCATGGTGACACACATCTGTATTCCCAGCTACTCAGGAGGCTGAGGCAGGAGAATCACTTGAACCTAGGAGGCAGAGGTTTCAGTGAGCCGAGATCACACCACTGTACTCCAGCCTGGGCGACAGATCGAGACTCCATCTCAAAAATAAAAATAAAATAATTGTTTTATGAAAAACTTCTATTTTAATATTCCATTGACAGTCAATAGGCTTTTCCCTGTTGGTGAACATATAGCTTGGAGTACCTGCATACACACCCACTTAGGGAGATCAGCCTGTGTGTGCACATTTGAAACGTGGGCATGTCGTTTTTTTCTTCTAAAGGTGGTTTCACTCCATCCCCCAGGCTGGAGTGCAGTGGCATGGTTGTAGCCTCAAATTCCTGGGCTCAGGTGATCCTCCCACCTCAGCCTCCTGAGTAGCTGGGACTACAGATGCACACCACCATGTCTGGCTAATTTTTTTTATTTTCGTCTTGGGGTCTCCCTCTGTTGCCCAGGCTGGTCTTGAGCTCCTGGCCTCAAAACAGTCCTCCCACCCCAGCCTCCCAAAGCCCTGGAACTATAGGTGTGAGCTACTGCGCCAGAACCATCCTTTTATCATAAATGTGGGTTTCAGGCCCAGCAGACACTCAAGTGGACCTCTTCAAGGGTTGTGTTCACGCCCCTTGACTCAGAAACACTGCCCTGGTCAGAACAGAGAGGGATGTCCTTGCGGGCTGGGACTGCTCTTTTGTTCCCCATGGACATCTTGTGTTTTTCCTTTTTTCTCATGGAAATGTTCAAATGTGGGTGAAAGGAGGGGCCATGGAGCCCTAAACCCCTAGGTCATCCCCTCTGCCAGGGTCATTAGCCTGTAGCCCAGTGGCAGTAGTGCCCTCCCCGGCCTCAGGGAAAGCAAAATCACCCCCATCTTTCTCCTGCTAGGCCTCTGGGGTGGGCACCTGGGCTCAGGGAGATCTGTTCGCTGGGCCAGGGCAGGGGGACAAGTTTCTGACCCTCTCCAGGCCTGGTCCAGTGGGGAGAGGTGGCCAGCAGGAAGGCTGGGGCTTAGCTGAGTCCACAGGATGGGCCCAGGCCAAGGTGGGTGTCACATCTTCTAGAGAGGCAAGGCCGTCCCATTTCTCTCTCTAATCTGCTGCCCTGGGTCTTCCTGTCCCCTCTCTGTGGAAACGGTAAGCTGCAGTCCTACTCTGCCTTCTCCTAAGGAAATGAGAGGGCAGGGCTGGTCCACACGAGGGAGGCCATTCGGGAGGGCACGGACTCCACGGAGGCTGATGTCACACACACACAGGAAGCACACACACCTCGAGTGGCAGCCCCTACCTCCCACAGCCCACCTAGCTCCTGTCTAGTCACTCCTTCTCCAAGGGTACTGCCATCCTGTGCCCACCTGTATAGACCAAATACAGCTTCCCACAAGCTGTATGCAGCCTGTGGCCACTGATTGGCAGCACCAGCCTGTATGGCCACCCACAGTTGTGGCCTTCAGTGGTCCAGGTTTGAGGAGGAGGAGCCCCGCCCCGGGAGCAGTGTGCCAGGGCTGGCCTCAGGGAGGGAACCTACTCTGTGGGGTGGTCCGAGGAGGATCGTGGGCCTTTGCCTGGTGATGTCGCTTTCCTTCTGAACTGCACTGGCTCTTGGAGCTGGCTTTTTGGGAGGTGGCCGGGGTGGGCGCCAGGGCTGAGTGGCTTTGTTGGTTGCAGTGATGCGGACCCAGGGGAGCCTGCGACTGATCCTCAACACCAAGCTCTGGGCCCAGATGCAGATCGACAAGGCCAGTGAGAAGAGCATCCGCATCACGGCCATGGACACCGAGGACCAGGGCGTGAAGGTCTTTCTGATCTCGGTGAGCCAACCATGCGTGTGCATCCGGGACCCTGCCTCCTACCAGCCATGCGGGGGCTCTTGGGCACACAAATCAGGCAGGACGGTAGGGATGGGGACAGGCCATAGTTGCTGCCTGGGACACGAGCACAGTGGTATCTGCCAGTCCCAGCCTTCAGGAATAGAGGCCGTGGTCCTGTCTTCTTCCTGACCCAGAGAAGCTGCTGGGGTTTGGCTGAGGGGCTGTGAATCATTCAGGGTTAACAGCCCTGTGGGGCGGTCACCTCTGTCCTATGTTGTGGTATCACAGTCCAGTCCATCAACCTGGACCTCTGGGGCCCTCCCAGCCACCTGGGGGTGGTGGCATCATTTCAGGGAGAGGCTGGCAGGCCCAGAGCCAGTGGCCTCGCCACAAGGCGTTGTGGCGGTGTCACCTCTGAGCCTTGGGACTTGGCACTTGCGTTCTGTAGAAGGCAGGAGAGGGTAGGACTGGAGTCTAGGGGGTCTCATAGGCCCCTGCCTTCCCAGGCCAGCTCCAAGGACACAGGTCAGCTGTATGCAGCCCTGCACCACCGCATCCTGGCCCTGCGCAGCCGCGTGGAGCAGGAGCAGGAGGCCAAGATGCCCGCCCCAGAGCCTGGAGCAGCCCCATCCAACGAGGAGGACGACAGCGACGATGACGATGTCCTGGCTCCTTCAGGGGCCACCGCAGCCGGTGAGCCGGGCAGTCCCTGCCCTGAAGGGATAGAAGGGGCTGCCCGCCGTCCTTGACCCAGTGCTGAGCTCCTGGCAGGGCTGGCAAGACCTGGGAACTGCGGGCTCCATCCTGACTTGGGGCTGCTGCTTCCCTGCAGGTGCTGGTGACGAAGGGGACGGGCAGACGACCGGGAGCACATAGCGGCCGGGAGCCCGGCTGCACACCAGGCTGCTGCTTTGTCCGTCTGTCCGCCCGCCCGCCCGCCCCCACCCCACAGGCAGCGTCCAGGTGCGGGGCTGGGAAACACACACCCCGCTGGGCCGGCCACAGTCTGGACCGTGCGTCCTGTTCAAAAGCAGACTCGGAAACTGCCTGAATGTGGTTTGGGACATGAGACCTCATCATATTGATGAGCGAGACAAACAAGAACATTTCCTCCCTCCCCTCCTTTGAATTGAAATGGCACATTAAGACTTGTCACAGCTTCTCACTGGGACTGGAGACCTCGTTCCTTCACCCTGCGTGTCGCCAGCCTCTGGGTCCAGCCAGAGCCCCTGGCTTTGCCGCCGCCCACACCCTTCCCTCCCTGCTGCGGGGCTCCGCCCTTGGGAGCAGCTGGCCCTTGGCCTTCTGCCCCCGGCCGGGGTCTCCGACTACAGGCCTGGGACCCCCGCCCAGCCTGGGGAGCTGCTCACACGCGTGTAGACACTGGGCCCGTTGGACGTGCTGTTAACTACTATCTTCATTGCCCATTTCCCCCTTTCTGATTGGGGGGTGTATATTTTACATCTTTTTTTCTTTTTATTTTCAAAGGCTTTGTTTTGGTTTCTTAGGTTAAGATGCTCTCGAGCGTTGAGCGGGCACAGCTCTGTCGAGGTGTCTGTCCCTCACCTGTGGTTCTGGCCTCTGAGGTAGGGGGCAGGGACCCCACTTGTTTCCCACCCCAGGTTCCTCCAGGCTGAGTCATGGGGTACTGAGGAGTTGGGGCCCTGTCTGGCTTAGGCCTGGAGAGTGCCTATCTGGGAAAAGGTCACTGGACCTGGGAGGGTTCCCAGGGTCCCCTGCCCCCCCACCATCCCTGTCTGTCACGTGGTTCAGTATCATCAGGCGCCAGGCACAAACTGCTTCCTGCTGTTGGTCATCCCTCTCCAGCCACAGGCATCACTGCCCCCAGGACTGTCCAGGGCCAGGGGCCTCTGTGAGAGGCAGAGGGGGACCCTCGCCAGGTCTTGGTGGAGGAGCCTGGGGGCTGGTCCCAGAATAGGCGGTCTCACAAGCACGCAGCACCCTGGAGTGGACGCCTGTGCCCATCTGACCCTGGAGCGTGGCCAAGAGCCAGCTGGCACCACCCACCTGGGGAGGCCGAGGAGGAGGTCCTCTGGGCACAGGACCTCAGAGGAAATCTCCCAGCCCCACCCTCAGAGGGTTAAGAGAAGGCCGCCTTCTGCAGCTGTGCCACCCCCTCCTCTAGGTCGCCAGAGCCCTGGCCCACAGACCCCACCGAGCCTGAGCCAGGGAAGAACCAGAGGCCCTCCCGAGAGACCCAGTCACACGTCTCTGCTTTAAGCCTTAGCCAGCTAGTGACGAGTACAACCAGATAACGCCCATGTGTTTTGGAACATTTCTGTAAGATTGTCATATGAAATGTATTTGGGAACTACATTAAACTTTTACCTAAAACGCTGGACTCTGCATCCCCCAGGGGCCTCTGGAAGTCCCTGACCCGGAACAGCCTCCATCTCCCTTGGTGAGAACCTCCAGTGGCCTGGGGCCTCATGCTCCCACCCCGCGTGTCGCCAGCGCCGGGGTCCAGCGACAGCCCTGGCCTTCCACTGGCACCCACACTTGGCCCCCCACCCCTGCTGCAGGGCCCTGCCCCTGTGGGGAGTGGCCAGACTTCCCCCCCCGCCCAGGGCTCCCGGCCTCGGCCTGCTTGAGGTAGACACTGGCCCACTGGTATGGTCTTAACTACCGTCTTTATTCCCATTTGCCATGTTCTGATTTGGGGCTGATTTACAGGTTTTTTTTTTTTCAAAGGCTTCGTTTTGGTTTCTGAGGTTAGGATGCCCCGTGCCCCTCGCTCCACACCTGGGCGGGTCCAAACTGCCTTCCAGCACGGCCTCCTCACACAGCCTCCCACCCGGGTCACCTGGCTTCCTGGGGGACCTGCAAGGGAGGGGCGAGGAGCAGCAGGCTGGGTGCGGGGAATCGGGGGGCCTCGGCAGGGGCATCCACAGGGGCTCCAAGGCCTCGTGTCAACATGGCGTGGGTGGGGAGTGTTTCTCCCTGGGGCCCTGTGCCAGTGACCCCTGTTAGGACCTTTGTCCTACGTCCGCCTGGCGACCCAGCAGGGACCTGGTCTAGCCGGTCCTGCGGCCTCCATTCCCCCACCTGCCCCTCCCCGCCCTGTGGTGTAGCTGACCAGCAGAGTAGGGGCCCAGGAAAGGGGGAGTCTTGGGTAGGGGTGGGGAGTGACAGGCCAGGGCAGCAGGGCTGAGCCCGAGCAGCTCACAGCTGCCAGGCACTGGTCATCATGGCCACAAACTCCTCATCTGTGTTCATGGAGGCGCTCACACCACTGTAGTAGTCCTGGAATTCTGCCAGCGTGACCTGGGAACAGAGGGCTGTGAGGGGGCACGGCCAGGGGCTGCCTCTGAAGGGATCCCCCTGTGCAGCTACCCACCTGCCCGTCCTTCTCGGAGGAGTCGAAGTTGTCCAGGAAGTGGCGCAGCACCTCGTCCTCGGTCCACTCCCCACTGCGCACCTTAGGGTGGGCGCGGCCACTGTACACCCCTCGGAGGTCATCCACCGTCACCACACCGTCCCCACTGCGGTCCAGCTTGGCAAACACAGCTGCGATGACTGCCTCCCGGGCCTGGGACATGGGGGGCTGAGACAGGAGGTGGTGACTGGGGGTGGTGGGTAGCAAACCCAAATCCCTAAGACCCTGTGCAGAGCACCAAGAATGTAACCCCTGTCAGGTGCCTCTTAACAGCAGCTCTTAGGGAGGAGTCCCCTGTCTCCACATCTCAGCATCCTCTGTCGCCCCACGCCCAGGGCACACACTTGGCTGTGAGGTGGGGCCTTACCCGCAGCGCCCGAAGGAACTCCTCCAGATCCAGTGTCCCGCTGCCGTCACGGTCCCACCTCCTGCACACGCCCTCTGCCTCCGCCTGGTCCAGCACCAGTCCCAGTTTGGCCAGGCCCTGCCGGAACTCATCAGCGTCCAGGGATCTGCTCCCATCCCGGTCCAGTTGGCGGAAAAACCTGGGGGAGGAGGGGATGCAGTTGGAATAGTGGTCTCAGGGCCTGGGGTCAGGAAGATGAGGGGACAGCTCACCTGGCCAGGCCCTGGATGCCTGAGGCTCCGCGGGACAGGCACTGTGCCCGGAGTTTCTCCATGGTGGCGTCTACAGCGTCCATGCTGGGTCTGGGCTGTCTGGGCAGCTGGAAGGGAAAGGGGTCAAGGTGGGGACTCCCGCAAGCCCACCCAGGCCGACTGCCCCTTGTTCAGATGCTCACCTGGCCTGCTTCTGTCCCAGAGTCCTGCCTGCCAGGCCTTGTGTTAGCTGTGTTGTGCCCGGGGAGACTGTTGCTAGTGGAAGGTCCCTCTGGAGACGAGGCGGGGCCCAGCTGCATGAATGCACTGTGCTGGGGCGGGGCAGCCTGAGTGCTTACTCAACTGCTAGCCCCACAGGGCCTGGGACAGAGCCAGATCCCTGTGGCACTGCATCCCTTGCTGGCTGCGAGGAGGAGGGGCAGGCCCCTGGCCTACAGGGACTGAAATGCCCTGGGTGGAGACAGGTCGGTAGCTGGGGAGGCTTGAGGCCTGACTCCTGTGTGACTCTGGGCAGGTCCCTTTCCCTCTCTGGGCTTCTTAGCCTGAGCCAGGGCTGACAAAATTGCTGAGGAATCAAAGTTCAAAAGGGCCCCAGGTTCCGACCGGCCACAGAGGCCTATGCCTGAAATCCCAGCACTTTGCGGGGACTAGGGGGAGGATCACTTGAGCTCAGGATTTTGGACCAGCCTGGGGAACATACAGAGACCCTGTTTCTATTATACAACAAAAAAGCCCCAAGTGGCCCAGGTCCTAGGGCCCCAAGACCTCCCACCCAGGCCAGGTCCTGCAGCCCACAGGGACCGAGCTGAGCCTGAGGAACACCTCAGTGCACACTGCCACGTAGCTTGTCGCTGGTGGTCTGGGACTTTTCTTTTACGAATTTTTTGTTGTTGGTTTTCAGGCCTGAAACGTGACTTGGTAGGCTTGCTCCTGACAAGGCGGTGAGCCAGAGGTTGTGGCCCCAAGTGGAGGAACAGCCCTGATCCCGGACATAAACCTCAAGGGATGAGGCCACCTCGCTGAAGGCCTTCAACGGAGACATCGGATATACCTGCCCGCTCACCTGGGTGGGTTCCCCAGGACTTGTAAGGTGGGCCCTGTCTAGGGACCCACTATGGGCCCAGACCCACAGATCATCAGAGGCTTCTCCAGGCCTGGCCTTACCTCACCACAGCACAACTGTATTATCAGAAGTTGCCTTGGCTGAGCGCGGTAGCTCATGCCTGTAATCCCAACACTTGGGGAGGCCAGGGCGGGAAGATCACTGGAGCCCAGGAGTTTGAGACCAGCCTGTGCAACATAGTGAGACCCCATCTCTACAAAAACTACAAAAAATTGGCTGGGCATGGTGGTGAGTTCCTGTAGTCCCACATACTTGGGAGGCTGAGGCAGGAGGATCGCTTGAGCTGGCAGTTGGAGGCTGCAGTGAGCTATGATCGCACCACTGCACTCCAGCCTGGGTTACAGAGCGAGACCTTGCCTCTAAAAAAAACAATAAACTAAAAAAGAGGCCAGGCATAGTGGCTCACTCCTGTCATCCCAGCACTTTGGGAGGCCGAGGTGGGCAGATCACCCGAGGTCAGGAGTTTGAGAACAGCTTAGCCAACATGGTGAAACCCTATCTGTACTAAAAATAAAATAGCTGGGCCTGATGATGCATGCCTGTAATCCCAGCTACAGGGGAGGCTGAGGCAGGAGAAGCACTTGAACCCTGGAGGTAGAGGTCGCAGCAAGCCAGGATCACACCACTGTACTCCAGCCTGAGCGTCTCAAAAAAGAAAAAGGAAAAAGCAGTTGCCTTTGGAGTCTGAAACCAATCTATAGGTTACAGGCAACCCAGCATCAAGCCACCACTGATGTCACATCAGTTTTACGAGAAACCACAGTGACATCTGGCTGCCAAAATCCTGATGGCTCACTGCAATCCAAAATTATTTAAATAAATACTTTCGTGTCTGAGTGTTACACGCAGCAGGTTTTTTTCTATGTACAGAACTAATATAACCATGATTACTGTAGTGCTGTTGTGGCATCTCATTTTTAAACGTTTAGTAAGAATTTCTTGGGAGGCCAGTGCGGGAGGATCACTTGAGGCCAGGAGTTCAAGACCAGTCTGGGCAATGTAATCAGACTTTATCTCTAGAAAAAATGCAAAAACTCAGCCGCGCATGGTGATGCATGCCCATGGTCCCAGCTACCTGGGAGGCTGAAGTGGCAGGATAGCTTGAGCCTGGTAATTTTTTCTTTTTCTTTTTCTTTTTTTTTTTTTTGGAGATGGAGTCTCGCTCTGTCACCCAGGCTGGAGTGCAGTGGCGATATCTCAGCTAACTACACCCTCCACCTCCTGGGTTCAAGAGATTCTCCTGCCCCAAACTCCCAAGTAGCTGGGACTACAGGCTTATGCCACCATGCCCAGCTGATTTTTGTATTTTTAGTAGAGACAGGGTTTTGCCATGTTGGCCAGGCTGGTCTCAAACTCCTGACCTCAGGTGATTTGCCTGCCTCGACCTCCCAAAGTGCTGAGATGACAGGCATGAGCTACTGCACCTGGCCAAGCCCAGGATTTTGAGGCTGCAGTGAGATGTGATCACATCACTGCACTCCAGCCTGGGCAACTGTGAGACTGTCTCTAAAAAAAAAAAAAGAAAAAGAAAACAGAAGGCCAGGCGCGGTGGCTCACACCTGTAATCCCAGCACTATGGGAGGCTGAGTGAGGTGGGCGGATCACCTGAGGTCGGGAGTTTGAGACCAGCCTGACCAACATGGAGAAACCCTGTCTCTGCTAAAAATACGAAATTAGCCGGGCTTGGTGATACATGCCTGTAATCCCAGCTACTTGGGAGGTTGAGGCAGGAGAATCACTTGAACCCAGGAAGCTGAGGTTGTGGTGAGCCGAGATCGTGCCATTGTACTCCAGCCTGGGCAACAAGAGCAAAACTCCGTCTGAGGAAAAAAAAAAAAGAAAACAGAATTTCAGCAGTAACTTCCCCAGAAATTGGAAATGGCCCTGGCCCTCCAGACCGCTAGCGTTTCCATTAACACATCTGGTTCTCTTTTTTTTTTTTGAGACCGCGTCTCACTCTGTGGCCCAGGCTGGAGTGCAGTGGTGCGATCTCCACTCACTGCAACCTCCGCCTCCCATTTTCAAGCAATTCTTCTGCCTCCTCCTCCCGAGAAGCTGGGATTACAGGTGCCCGCCACCACACCTGGCTAATTTTTGTACTTTTAGTAGAGATGGGGTTTCACCATGTTGGCCAGGCTGGTCTCAAACTCCTGACCTCAGGTGATCCACCTACCTTGGCCTCCCAAAGTGCTGGGATGACAGGCATGAGCCGCCACACCTGGCCTGGGCCTCACTTGCCACAGCTGTAAAGTGAGGACAAAGCCTGTGTCTACAGGGAACCTCGAAGATTAGACACAATCGGGTGTAGAGAGTGCTTGGCGCAAGCTCCCTAGATTCTGCCTGGCCCAGCAGGACCCCACCATGAGGCACAGACAACACAGAGGGGCCCCCTCTGGCCCCCAGGCCAGGATGAAAGGATGAAGGACCCAGGCCAAGAAATCATCCAGTTTATTCTTGAGCACAGACAGGCCACAGCCTGCCTTTGTACAAACAATCCCCTTCCTTATTCATCCAGAGGAGAAAATGGGGCCATTGTTGCTGCACTGAGGGGTCGCTGTTGCCAGGCAGGCAGGCAGGCGCCATCCTGAGGGCTGTGGGTGGCCTCCGACCTTTCTGGGCTGAAACAGGCTGTGCGCCTCAGCGGTTCCTGGTATGACAGTTCCCTGAGTTAAGAGGCAGGGGAATGGCCGCCCACCAGGCCAGGGTGACAGGCTGACACAGAAAGGCACAGGAGTTTTCTCCTTTCCCTGGTTTGATAAAAAGCAAAGCACCCTGAATGTCTCTGGCCAAGAAGGACAGCACGAAAACAAGGAGTTCAAAAATAGATTCTTTAGGGCGTATAAAAAGACAGTTGCTTGCTACAAAAGCTAGGCTAGGGCCAGAAGTGGTGGCTCACGCCTATAATCCCAGCACTTTGGGAGGCTGAGGCAGGCAGATCACCTGAGGTCAGGAGTTCAAGACCTGCCTGGTCCACATGGCGAAAAAATTAGCTGGGTGTGGTGGTGGGGGTCTGTAATCTCAACTACTCGGGAGGCTGAGGCAGGAGAATCGCTTGAATTCAGGAGGTGGAGGTTGCAGTGAGCCGAGATCGCACCACTACACTCCAGCTAGGGCGACAGAGTGAGACTCTGTCTCAAAAAAAGAAAGAAAAAAGACCAACAGAAACTCACACCCTGGCTAAAGAGGGTGCCCTAGACTCCAGGCAGGCATGGCCAAGTCTGGCCAGAAATCCAGATCTTTGTGTGTGTACTGCCAGATTTTTAGCCAGGGTGACTGATCCGAAGTTTAAACACAAACACATGAACAAGAAGACTTCTGTCGGTTACACATCTGCATCTGGCCTGTGGACCTATTTGAAACCTTTGACTGTTTCTCCTGTTCTGATGCTCAGGCAGGACTGTGGCTCTGCCACAGGGTCCGCCTTCAGGACGCTGGTGACTCCGAAGGACACTGACAGCAGTGCCCTCTGTCTCCATTCTGGAATCTGCATCCCGGGCTCACACTGTGGTCCCAAACACTGCAGGCTGGAGGTGGTCCCTGTCTGCCTCTTCCCCAGTGCTGTTGGCAAGGGGTGGACCAGGCCCACCAGGGGGAGGGTGGCTGGGGTTACTGGCCGGGAGGGGCCCCAGGCGCTCAGCCTCCGCCAGGGCAGCCAGCAGCCCAGCCAGGGGTGGCCGGCGGCGACAGATGTCCTGCAGCAGCTCAGCCCGGTGCTGCAACTGCCTAATCAGCTCATCCTTCTGGTGCATGGCGGCCTGCAGGCTGTGGACAGTGGCCTTCGACGTCATCAGCTGCTCCTGGAGTGTGGCAATCTCGCTGGCAGGAAGGCAAAAGGAGGTGATTATACAACCGAGGACCACAGGGCCTGCTCCTCCCTGCTCCAGAAACCCAAGAGGCTCCCCATCACCTCTGGGATAAAGCCCACATTCTTCACCACTGCCTCAGGGCCCTTCCTGGTCATGAATGGAATGTTTGTTTTTGTTGTTGTTTTTACTTTTTTTTTTTTTTTTTTTGAGACAGAGTCTTGCGAGTAGTTGGGATTACAGACCCCCACCACGACACCCAGCTTGGAGTGCAGTGGCGTGATCTCAGCTCACTGCTGCCTCCACCTCCCAGGTTCAAGCAATTCTCCTGCCTCAGCCTGCCGAGTAGTTGGGATTACAGGCAGGCGCCACCACACCTGGCTGATGTTTTGTATCTTTAGCAGAGATGGGGTTTCACCATGTTGGCCAGGCTGGTGTCAAACTCCTGACCTCATAATCCACCCACCTTGGTCTCCCAAAGTGCTGGGATTACAGGCGTGAGCTACCACCTATAATTATTATTACGGCCTATTATTATTTTTGAGAAGGAGTCTCGCTGTGTTGCCTAGGCCAGAGTGCAGTGGCATGATCTTGGCTCGCTGCAGCCTCCACCTCCCAGGTTCAAGCAACTGTCCTGCATCAGCCTCCAGAGTAGCTGGCTTTACAGGCACATGCCACCACAACGCCCAGCTGTTTGTGTTTTTAGTAGAAACGGGGTTTCACCTTATTGGCCAGGCTGGTCTTGAACTCCTGACCTCAAGTGATCCACCCGCCTTGGCCTCCCAAAGTGCTGGGGTTACAGGTGTGAGCCACTGCGCCCAACCTAAACAGAGTGTTTCTGTCTCTCTAAAATTCATATGAGGAAGCCGTAACCCCAGTGGGAGATGTATTAGTCCATTCTCATGATGTTCTAAGGACATACCTGAGACTGGGTAATTTATAAAGGAAAAAGATGTAATTGACTCACATTTGCACATAGCTTGGGTGGGGGGAGGACTCAGGAAACTTACAATCATGATGGAAGGCACCTCTTTACAGGGCAGCAGGAGAGAGTGAGAGACCAGTGAAGGGGGGACCCATTATTAAACCATCAGATCTCCCTTTTTCATTAATTCATTTTTTCTTGAGATGGAATCTAGCTCTGTCATCCAGGCTGGAGTGCAGTGGTGTGATCTCCGTTCACTGCAACCTTGGTCTCCCGCCCCAGCGTCCCAAGTAGCTGGGACTCCTGGTGTATGCCAGCACGTCCAGCTAATTTCTTTGTTGTTGTATTTTTATTCGAGACAGGGTTTCACCATGTTGGCCAGGCTGGTCTCAAACTCCTGACCTTAGGTGATCTGCCCACCTCAGCCTCCCAAAGTGCTGGGATTACAGGCGAGAGCTACTGCACTGGGCCATCAGATCTCGTGAGAACTCAATATCACAGCATGAAGGGGAAACCGTCCCACCAGTCCCTCCCACCACACGTGGGGATTATGGGATTACAATTCAAGATGACATTTGGGTGGGGACACAGCCTAATCGTAGGTGGGTGTTTGGAGATTGGAGCCTTTGGGAGGTGATTAGGGTTAGATGAGGTTGTCAGGGTGGGGTCTCTATAACGGGAGTAGTGCTTAGTGCACTTATATGAGGAAATACAAAAGAACTCCCTGGCTCTCTCTGCCCTTTGAGGATGCAGTGAGAAGCCAGAAATCTGCAAGCCAGGAACAGGGCCTTTCCCATAGCCTGACTGTGCTGGCACCTTGCTCTCGGATATCCAACCTCCAGAATGCTGAAAAATAAACCTCTTGTTTAAGCCACTTCGTTTATGGCATTTGTTCGTTTGAGACAGAGTCTCGCTCTGTCACCCAGGCAGGAGTGCAGTGGCGCCATTTCAGCTCACCGCACCTCTGCCTCCTGGTTCAAGTGATTATCCTGCCTCAGCCTCCTGAGTAGCTGGGACTACAGGTGTGTGCCTCCACACCCAGCTAATTTTTTATATTTTTAGTAGAGACAGGGTTTTGCCATGTTGGCCAGGCTGGTTTCGAACTCCTGACCTCAGGTGATCCACTTGCCTTGGCCTCCCAAAGTGCTGGAATTACAGGTGTGAGCCACCACACCCGGCCACTTTATGGCATTTTCTTATGGACCCCTCATTTCGTCCCCTCACTCTTCCCACAGTTCCTTCTTTTCCAGTATCTTTTCTCATCTGTTCTTAGTAGGCTCTTCCTCCAGGAAGCCTTCCCTCTGGGACCCCTCTGAGCCTCATATGCCCTTCCATTACAGGCGTTGACCACCAATGATGTAACTCTACCCAGTGACATGTCTTTCTCTCCACTGGACTGTGGACACCCAATGGGCAAGACTCAGGTCTTACCGATGTGGTCCAGTATCCAGCATACTGCCTAACACACAGTAGGTGCTCAGTGAAGATGAAAGAATATGTCCAATTTGCTCTGAATTAATAGTTCCCACCTGAGCCCCAGCTCCTCCCTCCTCCCTGGGTGCCTGTCTCATCTCTTTCATCCTCAGCTGCCAGAAGGACTCCAAAAATGCTGATACAGCCTGGCATGGTGGCTCGTGTCTGTAATCCCAGCACTTTGGGAGGCTGAGGCCGGAGGATCCCTTGAGCAGCCCAGGGTTGGAGGCCAGCCTAGGCAATACAGTCTAACCCCATCTCTAAAGGATTTTTTTTTAATCTGCCAGGTGTGGTGGTGCATGCCTGTAATCCCAGCTACTTGAGAAGCTGAGGAGGGAGGTTGAGACCAGTGAACTGCCATCACACCAGTGCTCTCCAGTCTGGGCAACAGAGCAAGACCCTGTCTCAAAAATAATAAAAGGCATGGTGGCTAATGCCTGTAATCCCAGCACTTTGGAAGGGTGAGAAGGGAGGACCACTTGAGCACAGGAGTTCAGGACCAGCCTGGGCAACATGACACAACTGTCTCTACAAAAAAACACAAAAAAATTAGCCAGGCGTGGTAGTGCATGCCTGTAGTCCCAGCTACTCGGAAGACAAGTGGGAGAATCACCTGAGCTCTGGAGGTTAAGGCTGCAGTGAGCCATATTGTCCCACTACACTCCAGCCTGGAGGTCGGAGTGAGGCCTTGCCTCAAAAATAATAAATTTAGGCTGGGTCGGTGGCTCACGCCTGTAATCCCAGCACTTTAGGAGGCTGAGGTGGCCGGATCACCTGAGGTCAGGAGTTCGAGACCAGCCTGGCCAACATGGTGAAAACCGTCTCTAGCAAAAATGCAAAAAATTAGCCGGGCGTGGTGGCAGACGCCTGTAATCCCAGATACTCAGGATGCTGAGGCAGGAGAACTGCTTGAACCCAGAAGGAGGAGGTTGCAGTGAGCCAAGATTGCGCCAATGCACTCAAGCCTGGGCGACAAAAGCGAAACTCCCTCTCAAATAATAGTAATAAGTTAAAAAGTTAAAATGCTAATATGATTCCCTTCTCCCCTGCTGACGAGCCTGTTACGGTTCCCAGTGCCTATACAGGGCGGTCTGTGGTCACTGTGTCGCTCAGCACCTGTGGGAAAGTGGACCCTGTTTGAAGTTAGAGGTCCACACCTGTGCCACGTCTCTCAACTTTACATACTGATTACTAATTCGAGTTTTTTGGTGTTTTTATCAGTCCCCTAAGCAGTCCCGCTTCCACACGAGTGCACACTGTTCCCCTGCCCTTCCTTGCTTTCCAGCCTCAGTGAAGTTCACCTGGCCGACCCCGGACCTCACCGGTCTTTGGCGCGGCCCAGCTCGTCCAGGGCGGCGCGCAGGTGCTGGTCGTGGAGGGCGAGGCGCTCGGCCTGGGCGTGCACCGTGCGCTCCGCAGCGTCCAGCCGCGCCTCCAGCTCCGTCGCGCGCCGGTGCACGGCTGCCAGGTGCGCGTTCGCCTCCCGAATCTGCAAGGCGGGCGGCGCCGACATGGCCCAAGCAGCTGTGCAGGCCTGGGGACGCCCCCGGGCGGCCCGGTACCGACACAGGCCCCGCCTCCGGGAGGGCCCTGCCTCTATGGACCTCGGCGCGATTGGTCGCTGACCCTGCTAGACTCCGCCCCACAGGGTTGGGTCGTGTTCTCCTCAAACCCAAACACTACCACTGGTTCCGGCATCATGAAACTCCGCCGCTGAGCTCGGGTTCACTCTAGGATTGGACCAGATCTTGACAGCCAAGCCCCTAGATTGGCCAGATTCTCCGGCGGTTCGCCCAACTCAGGCTCTGGAAACGTGATTGGTCACACCTTGATACTGTCCCCGCCCGACTCGGAAGCTAACACCAGGATTGGCCCGGATTCCTCGACACAAGAAGCCTGACCACGCCCCCGGTCCCGCTGCCTATCAGGTGCAGATCCAGGCATGGCTACGCCCTTTCATTCCTTATACAGTCTCGGATTGGTCAAATCTCTTTCAGGTTCTGCCTCCAAGTCTAGTCACGCCCCCAAGCCAAGCGCATGAGTACTTCATCCG
Source organism: Cacajao melanocephalus (assembly GCA_963573385.1). NCBI lineage: Eukaryota > Metazoa > Chordata > Mammalia > Primates > Pitheciidae > Cacajao > Cacajao melanocephalus. The sequence goes on from CAUYLG010008966.1 coordinate 33,449, forward strand.
GCCTAGGGCGTGGCACAGCCGCCGGTTGGACAGAGGCAACGTCCCGCTGAGCTTCTAGTATTATCATTGGTCACTTTCCCGCTGATCCCCGTCCCCTGTCCACGCCCCATAACAGTATCACGCGGCTCCGACTCCAGCTTGATGATTGACCACAGGGCATGACCACCCCCCATACTGATTCTGACACGGGGTGTGGGCACATCCCCGCCATGCCCCGCCTCACAATGACGTCTCGCTCCCGTCAAGTGGAGTCCCGCCTGGTCCAGTCTGAACCTGGACCTTTCTCTAGAAGATTAGTTCCCCTCTCTGGTAGTCAAACCCTCCCTAACCTAGGATTCCCTGAGCTGGGACTAGTGAAATCTGTCTGCACTGATTGCAGTCGTCCTCAGTTTCCCGCTCTGGGAATCAGCCTGGGGATGCACGTGCTGCTCTCTTCCACCAGGCCTGTTCCCGGCGCGTGCGCGCGATCCTTGTCCATGTCCACGGCTATCAATAAAGTTGCACATTTGTTGCCGGCCTTCGCGCCCGGGAGGTTGCGCGCGCAGCCCCGGAAGTCTCGCGATAGCCAGCGGTGTCTGTCCTTGCACTTGCGAAGTCGACTGGGTCCCCCGGTGCGGGATACGGGCTGTGGGCTATGGCGCCGAGGATTATGAGTCAGTTCTGGGACATCCCCGATGGCACCGATTGCCACCGCAAAGCCGTCAGCACCACCGCTACTGGCACTGTCGTCGGTGGGTGCCGGTCGGGCCCCGAGAGTGGAGGGCCGGGGACGCAGTGAGGTCGTGGGGTCACGGGGGGCTGTCTGAGTGGATCGAACGGAGCTGGGAGTCTCGCGGGTACGCACGTGGTCGTTATCGGAGTGTCTTGGGCGGCCGTGTGGGGTATCTTGTGTGAAATGGATGTTTGCAGGTGGTCCAGCAGGGTTGGCATTGGGGGTCGTGACATGTGACAAACTAGTCCCTAGGGTCGTCTGAGGAGGTCCCAAGCGATCACAAGACTCGGGGAAATTGTTGAGTGAGATAGGGCCATTATCAGGGTCCAAGAAGCTAGGGGACCACAGGACTTTCCAACGGTTAACAAGATTATTAGAGGGGGTCGTGAGTCATCATGGGGGCATCTGAGGGCGGTACAGAAGTTTGAGAACGTTTTGGGGTGGGATGAGTTCTTTCTGTGGTCAGGGGGTGCTGGGTAGTCAGGGACATCTGAAGCTTTTACTGGGACCGCCAGAGAGGTCCTAGGTGAGGTGGATTAGGAGCTACTGAGGGTAGCCTTGCAGGGGAATGACAGGGACCCACAAGCCCTGGCATTCTCTTATAGGGGAGACCTCAGAGTCTTATGCCTTCCAGCCTGAGCATTTCACGGGCATCATACCTTTAATTCTCAGCCCCAGGTTGGGACTCATCAGGTCCCAGATGGGGCTGGAAGTCTCCACTGATTAAGAATCTTTTTTTTTTTTGAGGGTGGGGAGAGGAGTTTTGCTCTTGTAGCCCAGGCTGGAGTGCAATGGCGCGATCTCAGCTCACCGCAACCTCTGCCTCCTGGGTTTAAGCGATTCTCCTCCCTCATCCTCCGGAGTAGCTGAGATTACTGGCATGCACCACTACCCTGACTAATTTTGTACTTTTAGTAGAGACGGGGTTTCTCCATCTTGGTCAGGCTGGTCTTGAACTCCTGACCTCAGGTGATCTCCCTGCCTCGCCCTCCCAAAGTACTGGGATTACAGGTGTGAGCCACAACACCTCGCCAAGGATCTTTATACATTGGGCCAGGCGCGGTGGCTCACACCTGTAATCCAGCACTCAGGAGGCCAAGGTGGGAGGATTGATTGAGGCCAGGAGTTCCAGAGCAGCCTGGGCAAAATAGCAAGATCCCCATCTTTGCAAAAAAAGTAAAAGGGGCCGGGCGTGGTGGCTCAGAGGCCTGTAATCCCAGCATTTTCGGAGGCCAAGGCGGGCAGATCACAAGGTGAGGAGTTCAAGACCAGCCAGGCCAATATAGTGAAAGCCTGTCTCAACTAAAAATTCAAAAATTAGCCAGGTGTGGTGGGGCACGCCTGTAGTCCCAGCTACTTGGGAGGCTGAGGCAGAAGAATCGTTTGAACCCTAGAGGCAGAGGTTGCGGTGAGCTGAGATTGTACCACTGCACTCCAGCCTAGGTGACAGAACAAGTCTCCATATTAAAAAAAAAAAAAAGTAAAACAGCCTGGCATAGGGGTGCGTACCTGTAGTCCCAGCTACTTGGGAGGCTGAGGCAGGAGGATTGCTTGAGCCCAGGAGTCTGAGACTCTAGTTTGCTATGGTTGCACCATTGCACACCAGCCTGGGCCACAGAGCAGGATCCTGTCTAAAAAAAAAAAAAAAAAAAAAATCACAGCTGGTGTGTGTATAAGCTGAGGAATCATTTTGGTCACCTCTGTGTTTCCAGCATATGTAAAACCGGACCTGGCAACAGTTGCGTCTCCACTGGGAGGTGAATTAGAGCATCACTCCTATATTTTGCATACTTACCCATGTAAGACAGACCGTTATATCTCCATTTCTTAGAGGTAGGGACTGAAGTTTGGAGAAGCATATTAACTGCCGCAGGGTCCTTCGAAGCTGGGCTGTGAATCCAGGTGGCTGACCTCCTCCTAGGGCTCTCTGAAGCAAGGAATGTTCCCATCAGGTCCTTATTGAGGGTCTTCAGGAGAAAGGGCTGAAGGGGGCCACTCAGGGAATAGGATCTGACACTGAGAGAGACGTGTATGTTGGGGTTGATTTGAGAGAAAGTGTGTGTGTTCCTCATGCATGAATACAAAATGGGTGGGCTGCGGTCCTAGGAGGCCATTGGAGGAGACAGCTTGTCTCGCAGTGTGGTGCTGCTGAGTGAAGGGCCTCTGGGGCCAGGGGAGGCTTCCTAGAGGGTCTTAGAGGGGGAAGTGGGAACTTTGTTTTTTGTTGGTTTGTTTTGTTGAGACAGAGTCTTGCTCCGTCGTCCAGGCTGGAGTGCAGTGGCAGGATCTTGGCTCACTGCAACCTCCACCTCCTGGGTTCCAGGGATTCTCCTGCCTCAGCCTCCCGAGTAGCTGGGACTACAGGCACCCACCGTCATGCCCCACTAATTTTTATATTTTTTAGTAGAGATGGGTTTCACCATATCGGCCAGGCTGGTTTGGAACTCCTGACCTTGTGATCTGACCGTCTCAGCCTCCCAAAGTGCTAGATTACAGGCGTGAGCCCCGGCGCCCTGTTTTTGTTTTTTTTTTTTTTTAAGCCAGAGTTTTGCTCTGTCGCCCAGGCTGGAGTGCAATGGTGCGATCTCAGCTCACTGCATCCTCCACCTCCCAATTTCAAGCAGTTCTCCTGCCCAGCCTCCCAAGTAGCTGGGATTACAGGCACACACCACCATGCCCAACTAATTTTTGTATTTTTGGTAGAGATGGGGTTTTACCATGTTGGCCAGGCTGGGCTCGAACTCCTGACCTTATGATCCACCTGCCTCAGCTTCCCAAGTGCTGGGAAGGCGTGAGCCACCGTACCTGGCCAGAAGTGGGAACTTTTGACAGAGGTGCCATGTCAGGGGATCTCTGATGGTATCAGATTTAGATTTAGGGGTGGTCAGTGGCTTCTGTGAACCCTCCAGAGTGCCCAGGGGTCTTCGAGGGTAACATTTATTCTCCCTAATTTTTTTTTTTTTTTGGATACAGAGTCTTATTCTATCACACAGGCTGGAGTGCAGTGGTGTGATCTCGGCTCACTCCAAGCTCTGCCTCATGGTTTCAAGCATGCCTCAGCCTCCCGAGTAGCTGGGATTAGAGGCGCCCAACACCATGCCTGACTAATTTTTGTATTTTTAGTAGAGACAGGGTTTCACCATGTTGGCCAGGCTGGTCTCAAACTCCTGCGCTCAAGTGATCTGCCTGCCTTGGCCTCCCAAAGTGCTGGGATTACAGGCGTGAGCCACCGTGCCCAGCCTTCTCCCTAAATTCTTCAGTGGGCAGCTCCGCTCAGTATGCAGGACTTGGCTGAAACTTGCTTCTGAGTCTTCCCCTCACTACCCCACTCACTTCATTCCGGGGCTTCCCTTACTTCTCATCTGAGGAAGATAAATTGTTTCATGGCTGGCTCTCCTGAGTTGGGGACCCTGGACAGCGGGGAGACTATACTCAGCAGAGACCAGGACCTGTGGGCACATGATAACTATGGATGGATGGATGGATGGATGGATGGATGAATGAATGAAGCATCTTGTGGGCACCATTTGTGAGTGAATGTGGCACCTTGTTAGGTACTTGGTAACTTTGTGATTGAATGAATGAGTGGACGAATGAATTCACGATGTGTCTGGTGGTCACTGTGGGAGGCTCAGAGGGAGCCAGCAGTGGCTAAGCAGAGGGAAGGGGGCCTTTTGAAGGGCGTTGGGGGCTCCTGGAGGGGTGGATGTGGCAAGACACCACAGTTGGATGACAGCTGGGTAGAGTTGGCGTGGGGCAGTCCTTGGCCTCTATGGGATAAACAGGGGGTCGAAGCTCGCCCACTCCCAGTGCAAGGCCTTTGGAAGGGATGGAGGATGGTGGGCGCACTCACCATGTCAGGCGTGGTCCATGAGCTGGGGGTCCCTTGGCCAGGACCACTGCATATGGGGTGACATAAGGAGGTTCCGCCTAGAAGTCCCTTGGTGACTGGGTTCTGGGGGCATCGCTGAGTCTTGTCAGTGGTTCCCCCTTGAGATGAGAGGGTTATGAGACTCTCGTGGCTGGCCCAGCCTTGGATCAGGACTCAGCAGGTCCTAGCCAGGGCTGGTAGTCCCCTTTCATTAGGAATCTTCAAGGTTGGGCCCGGTGGCTCATGCCTGTAATCCTGGCACTTTGGGAGGCCGAAGCGGACAGATCACTAGGGCCGGAGATGGAGACCATCCTGGCCAACATGGTGAAACCTCATCTCTACTGAAAACACAAAAATTAGCTGGGTGTGGTGGCGCGTGCCTGTAATCCCAGCTACTTGGGAGGCTGAGGCAGGAGAATTGCTTGAACCAGGGAGTCAGAGGTCCCAGTGAGCTGAGATCGTGCCACTGCACTCCAGCCTGGCAACAGAACGAGACTCCATTTCAAAAATAAATAATTTGACAAATAAAAGAATCCGGGATGGGGGGACGTGTCTGTGTGTGTGTGTGTGTGTGTGCTCACGCACTGGAGTGTGACTGAGGATGGGGCTGCTGGGCCAGGAGCAGGTGGCGAGGCCTGGGGTAGCCCTGTACTGGACTCCAGTCCCTTACCCTGGATGCAGTAGCACCCCCTTCCCGCCTGCAGCCCCCAGACCTGGCACTCCCTCTATCCACCTTTCTTAACAGAGTCTCCCCCTTTCACCCATGCTGGAGTGCAGTGGTGTGATCTTGGCTCACTGCAACCTCCGCCTCCCAGGTTCAAGCGACTCTCCTGCCTCAGCTTCCCAAGTAGCTGGGACTACAGACCTGTGTCCCCACACCCAGCTAATTTTTGTACTTTTAGTAGAGATGGGATTTCACCATGTCAATCAGGCTGGTCTTGAACTCCTGACCTCAAATGATCCACCCACCTTGGCCTCTTAAAATGCTGGGATTACAGCTGTGAGCCACTGTGCCTGGTCCTCCATCCACCTTTCTGAGGTTGGGTAGGGATCCCAGGGGTCGGCGTGGGATTAGGAGAAACCAGATCCACAAGGCACTCCGTATATGTGATCCCCTTCTCTGCACCCTGGGCCTCAGTTTCCCCATCTGTGCTTGGGGTGAGCAGATGGGCCCTCCTCTGGGCTGCTCCAAATATTAACGTCACTGCTGGATGTGAGAGTCCCCCCCAGCCACTCTCGAGAACCAACATGAGATGAATTGGATCTGAGGCTGGGGTGCTATTGGGGGTCACTACTAGGCCTGAAAAGTCCCATGGGTCCAGCTGGTTGGGGAACTGGGGTGGAGCCCACTCCCCTGGGGCAGTCGTGGGTGAAGCATGAGCTTTGGTCAGACCTGCCTGGCTTCCAGGCTGGCCGTGCTGGGTGACCTCGGGGGAATTGGTTTGCATCTCTGAGGTCCCCTCGTCTCCTGTGAAGGAGGGGCTCACGGGGCTGAGCCCATCGGGCCCCGAGGAGGATGAGCACCCTTGTGGCCCGTCCGGTCTGTGGCAGTTCTGTTTTCTCTGGGTGGGCTGGCCCCGGGAGGTCCCTGCCTGCAACCAGGCCATGTTTCGAGGCTGTAGGGAGAGGGGGGTGCCTGTCTGCCCTGAGCAGTGTCAGGCACAGGATGAGGGAGCCCGGCTCTCACCACCTCAATCTGCCTGTCCACCATGGAGGGGCTGGTGAAGCTGGGCGGGCCCTGGCCTCACCCAGGACGCCCCTAGACTCCCAGTGAGGTCAATGGTGTGGGATCAAACCTCCGTCTCCGCCACCTACCTAGCCCTGGGTTCTGGGCCTGGCTTCTGCCCAGGCCCCTCATGCGTAGAAACCAGTGTCAGAGGCAGGGTGACCAGGGGAGATGGCAGAGATGGAAAAGCTGACCCGAGTGGCGAGGCTGGGCGGCGACCAGGCCGCCAGGTGTGCGGGACGAGCCCAGGCCCGAGCTGCCGGCGAGAGGGGTTCGAGAGTGGCAAGGAGGAGGCGTTGGCAGCCAGGCAGGGAAGTGGGGCTGCTGCCAAGGGGGACTAGGCCCAGGAGCCCGGGGCCCCACAGGAGAATAGAGCCATTGATGGGGACCCGGAGCTGAAGCTGGTGCCAGGGCCTGTTGGGGGCGCCGCTGAGCTGGTGCTGCGAGGCCGGAGGCAACCGCAGGATGGAGATCTGTGGCCTGTGCTTGTGCCCACCACGTGGAGGGGTGTCCGTCTGCCGGCCGGTGCCCTGCCAGGGCCAGCATGGGTCATGGGCACCCAACGGGTGCTCTGTGGGAGCCAGTACTGGTCAGGCTTAAGAAAGTGGCCAAGGGAGACAGGGAGGCCTGGGGGGAGTGGGAAAGAAGTAAGATGGCCCCCAACTTTGGAGCAGCAAACCCAAGTTCAAATCCAGCTCTGCCACTCAGCAGCCAGGGGCACCATGGGCAAAGAAGGGGTGCTACTGGAGCTGCCGGGGGGCATCGTGAGGACTGAGGGAAAGAGACCGCTCTGTGGGCTGCCCGACCCAGCGAGGGCTTAGCCGCAGCGGGGTCTGAGCCTCCTCCCTCCCTCCCCTCCCCTCCCCTCCGTCTCGCAGGCGGGACCGCTGCTGCTTACAGCGTCACCCTCAATCCTGCGAGCAACTTCCTTGATGGAGCGCTCAGGGCCGGACGGTACACGTTCACCGGAGGTGAGTGAGCCCGGCTGGGCCCTCTCTTGGCGCAGCCCCAGCTCTCGGAGTACATTGGACAGCTGCGTCTTCTCCCTCCCTCCCCGGCCCGTGTCCATGGTCCCAGCCACCAGGGGAAAGTCGGGTATTCCTTTATCAGGAACACGTGTAGGGTGGGGAGGCCCAGGAGACCAGCTGCAGGGCTGGGGCTGCACAGCGAGCGTCCCGTGGCGTCTGTCTCCATTCACACGCTGGCAAGAGGCTCCCTCCGTGCCCCCCTTGGGGCACTTGCTGAGCACCCGCTCCTCCCGTCCACCCCGCAGCCGCCGTCGGGGCCGTGTTCGGCCTCACCTCCTGCGTCACCGCCCAGGTCCGCCAGAAGCCCGATGACCCCCTGAACTACTTCCTCGGTGGCTGCGCCGGAGGCCTGACTGTGGGATCACGCGGTGAGTGGGCCCCACCCCACCCACCTTCCTCCCAGCCTGGCCGAACAACCCCGACCTCTGCGGAGCCTCCGCCCCCTGTTCCATCCCAGACAAGGAGCCAAGCAGCCCCCTTGAACCTCAGCCAGTTCAGTCACAGCCACAGCTGCTACTGCTGAAGCCCCTGCTGTGTACCCCTGCGCGAAGGCCTAAGCTCAGCCGGCGGGGCCTTCCCTGCCCTGCGCGTCTCCTGCCCGCCTCTCCTCCTCACTCTGCTCCAGCCACGTGGGCCTCCTTGCTGTTCCTCCAACGTGCTGGGCACAGTCCTGCCCCCGGGCCATTGTGCTGTTCACTGCCTGCAAAGCTGTTCTCTTCACTGTCCTGACCACCCTGTATACAAGCCAGCATCCCCGCCACCCTCACTCCATGCCCCTTCCGTCTGCCATGCCTTGTGAGAGGACACAGGTCACTGCCCGTCTCCACCACTGGCCAGTGAGTCAGCGAGGAGGTGCAGCTCCTCGCCCTGCCACCTCTCTCCCTGCACCTGGAGCCCTGCAGGGGAGCCGCCCCCACAGCCTTCACTTTTCAGATACGGGTATTAGGACTTAGGGAGGGAATGAAGTGGCCCGAGGCCACCTGGGGGAGAAGTGGCCTTCTTTGCAGCCAGCAGAGGGTGCAGCCCTGGTGGAAGAGGCCTGCCTGGCACAGGGGAACCCGCCTGGAGCATGAGCCAGACCCCTCTCCTCCAGCCCTCCCGTGGGCCCCGGGCTCGGGGTCAGTGCCCGCCTGTGCCCCTGGCCGACCCCCAGCCTGCCAGGGCTTGGGCCCTCAGGCTGTCATTGCCAGAAGAGCCTGGTTGTTCACTGCTCTGTAAAGGCTGTAAGACTTGGGCCCTCGGGACCGGCAGGAGGAGTGAGCGAGCCCCCTTAGCCCAGCTGCTCTGGCCTGGCGTGTTGGCAGTGACCGTGGCAGGTCCCAGGCAGGCAGACAGGAAGGGTACAAAGGCGGGGCCCACGCCATCACTGCGTATCTGCAACAGGACCTTGGGGCGGCCGTGCCCCTCCCCGGCTTCCACCAGGACTGGTCAGAGGTTGGTGGTAGATTGAGATTTTGACTGTAGCCCAGCTCTGGCTGGAACTGTTCCCTGCCCCCAGGCCAGTCTCCTTGTCTCTCTTCAAAACCTGTGAGTCCCTGGTGCGTGGAAAACGCCTCCTTCCTCCTCTGGCCCAGGAGCTTCAGGGCAGGAGAGCCGGGGGAAGTGGGGGCACCGTCTGGGCTCCTTGGTACACAGACCACAAGGCAGATGTGTGGCCTGGCCTTGGTGCCCATGGGCAGAGGAGAGATGGAGACACACTGACGTGTCACCACTGCCTGGTGCCCAGCCTTGCCCCAGCCTCAGCCGGGCGCAGCACAGTGTTCCTCTCACAGGGGGCAGTTGGCGTGGGGTGGGACAAGGACCTGCAGCCTGGGTTCCTGCTGGGAAGCCACCTGGACTGGGGCCCCCCTCTGTGCCTCAGTTTCCACATCGGAGTCTAGGGCCCTCTTCCTAAGCGACTTAATCCTTGAAGAGAGTGCCCTGTCAGGGGTCTCAGTCTGGCTCCCAGGGTGGGCAGCGGCTGGGGCGTGGGACATCGTGGTCCAGCCCAGCCTGGCAGGGCCTGACGTCAGCTCCCCACTCCACAGTGCGCAACTACGAGATTGGCGCCGCCTGCTGTGTGTACTTCGGCATCGCAGCCGCCCTGTTCAAGATGGGCCGGCTAGAGGGCTGGGAACTGTTTCCAAAACCCAGGGAGTGAGCCCTGCGCCTGCCGGGACCTCCAGCCTGCAGAACGCATCCAGAAATAAATTCCGTGTCTATGTGTGTGTCAGCTTTCGGAGGGCTTGGTGATGGCGACACGGCAGCCAGCGAGGGCGGATCCCGGCGGGAGTGAGGAAGGGAGATAAGATAAGGCCCCCTGCACACGCGCCTGCCTGCCGCCTGCTGTCCCTGCCGAGGGTACCAGCCTGGCCCTGCAGAACTGGGAGTGCATCGGGCTAGGGCCAACTGGACCCGCAGAGGGGAGACTTGGCTGGGACGCGCCCACCTCTCTGTGCCTCCACCAGTTCCCAGGGCAGGGCGGGAGCGTGCAAGTGACCTGCCAGCAAGTGGAAACTGGGCCCCAACGCCCACGGCCCTGCCCTCAGTGCTGTCGGCTCCGGTCACAGCCCCCATGGAGATCATGAGCCATCCCTTCTCTGGGCCTGTCCCCAAAGCCAACAGCATGTGGAGAACACACCCAGGCCCCATCTCCAAATTCCTGGGCACTGGAGCGGAGAGTCCCAGACAGGTTGGCCCAGCAGCCATCCCCATCTGGCAGGTCACTTGGGGCCCCTGGGGCTGGGGCAGAGCAGGACAGGATCCCCCTCAGCACCTGGCTGGTGGCAGCGACAAGGGAAAGAATTGTGATCCCTTTCCGCCGCCACCTGTCAGGCCTGGTGATTTAGGCAGCCCTGGAATGCTGGCACCACCCAGGCCCTTTCTCCAGACCTGGCTCAGGCTCCCTGGTAGCTGAAGAGGAGGTCTGCGAGCTCCAACATGACGCAGTGGGCTGTAAACGAGGGCGCTCCAGGCTCCACCCAGGGGAGCAGAGCTGTGCGCAGCGCTGGCTGGGATGGATCTGGACCCGCTGGTGGGCCCGGGACAGCAGGAGCTGGCCGGCTGCTGTGGCCCTCTTTCCCCTCCTCACCAGGGTCTGGCCCCATCTCTTTCCTTTTCTCAAGCCCACCCATGGGGCCTCGATGTGGTGAAAAGCCAAACTTCACTTTCAGCCTCATCTCCTCTGTCAGCCCCCAAGCAGAAACAGCCTGGAACTCCCAGGCCTGAGCAGTCCTCCCGCCTCAGCCTCCCAAGTACCTGGTGCAGCCACCGCCACTATGCCTGGCGAATTTTTAAAAAATATTTTGTAGGCTGGGCCTGGTGGTTTGAACCTGTAATCCCAGGACCTTGGGCGGCGAGGTGGGAGGACTGCCGGAGGCCAGGAGTCTGGGACCAGCCTGGCAACACAGTGAGACCCTGTCTCTGCTTTAAAAATTATCTTTTTGAGACATAGTCTTGCTCCGTCACTCAAGCTAGAGGGCAGTGGCAGGACTGTGGCTCACGGGAACCTTGACCTCCCGGCTCATGTGACCCTCTCATCTCAGCTGCCCCGGTAGCTGGGACTGCAGGTGTGCGCCACCACAGCCGGCTCATTTTTTTTATTCTTATTTTTTGTAGAGACAGGGTCTCACTGTGTTGTGCAGGCTGGTCTCAAACTCCTGGCCTTGACCAATCCTCCGTCCTCAGCTTCCCAAAGTGCTGGGATTATAGGCATGAGCCGCTGTGCCCGGCCACCCTGTATGGAGAGAGCACAGGTGTCCACGTGTGTTCCGGCTCAAGCGGGGCCACACAACAGCTCAGGGTCACTTCCATCTCCGGGGCTGGGGGTCTGGGCATGGCCTGGGGCTCCCTGAGAAAGGGTAGACACACCCGCCACAAGCCAGGAGGGGCAGGGGCTCTGTCCAAGCCCTAACAGAGTCGTCATTAAAACAGGCTCTGGGTTCAAATCCCATCACTTGATTCTTCCCTTGTGCCCTCGGAGGACGGCAGCACCCACGCCTCAGCTTTCCCACCTAGTAAATGGGAATAAGGGCCTCTCAGAGATGCCCCACAAAGAAGAAAGACGATTCCAGCTCCCTGCAGGCATCCCGTCCACTCCAGGGCACCAGCCTCTGTCTCCACTGCGGCCGGCAGGGGGCAGCACCCACCACAGCACGGCCTGCCAGCGTGGGCCCAGAAGGTCATCCCCAGGCCCCCAGGCCCAAGGTGACACAGGCGTCAGATTCCATCACTTCCTCCACATTTCAGGCCTTTTTACGTCTCCTCATCCCCTTTCCTTCCCATGCATCCTGCCTGCAGCAGCCGGGAGGTGACAGCTTCTAGGAATGGGCAACCCAGCCCCAAATCCGCAGCCAAGGACACCAAGGACCGTACGGGAGAAAGGACCAGTCCAAGCTCCCACGACAGTCACCCTTGGCCCTGCACCAAGGCCTCTTCTGGGGCTGGTTCCGTGCACTAAGGCCCAGGGTGGGGCGTGCTGGAAATTTAAAGGCAACAAGCCCCTTCCCACCCCCCAGCCACAGTTGCCCCCTGCGTTCAGGGGAGCCAACGGCTCAGACCAGGGGCTCTGCCCACCCAGTCCATTCCAGGCCACCCGCCAGGGTTGGCAAAGGCCTGCCAGCTCCCCCCCAACCCCGCCTGGAGGACAGGCCCCCCCAGAATGGAACAGGAAGGGGCAGCCTCTTGCTGGGCTCCAGGGAACCCCAAAGCCCAGGCCCCCTGGCCCATAAACATTTACTAGGTTGTGCAGGGCTGACGTCACTCCCGCCCCACACGCAGGAGGGCCCCCATCTGGAACATCTGCCCCCGCGGGCTCCCTGGGGGGCAGTTGGGGACCCTTTTGGAATTTCCCCCGAACTTCACAGAGTTCTTCCCAGCCCCAGACAGTCAGGGCTGGAACTAAGGAGGGGCAGAGCCTCCCTGGGGAGCTAGGAGGGCTTCCTAGAGGAAGAGGCAGTGCAGCAGAGAGGGCCCAAAGATGAGGCTTTTCCAGGTGTGCCCAGCAGGAGGGTGGTCCAGGCAGAGCACACAGCGACAGCAAAAGGCCTGCTGGCAGGGAGAGCAGTGGGCGATCAGCCGTCTCCTGGCCAAGGAGAGGTCCTGGGGGCTGCGGGGTGCATACTTGCTTCCCAGAACCCAGTCCTGGAGACACGCCCCCAGCGGAGGCAAGGCTCCAAGAACGCTGGCCTGGCCCGACGCGGTGGCTCGCGCCTGTAATCCCAACACTTTAGGAAGCTGAGATGGGCGGATCACTTGAGGTCAGGAGTTCAAGGCCACCCTGGCCAACACGGTAAAACCCCATTAGAGTGAGTGAGACTTGGCCTCAAAAAATAAAAATAACAGTGGCCTGGGCTGGCGCTGACCCAGTCCCTCCAGGCCCCGCCGTCGGGGGTCTCTAAGCTCTTAGTGAGCCAAGAAAACCTTCATAAGACCAAAAAAATGGGGGTAGGGTGGGGAACATCAAGCTTTCCCACCTGCCAGGCAGGCGCAGTTATTACTTTTCGGCTCACTGTAGTACTTTGTGCAACCCTGCGTGAGCTCTGTAGGGCAGTAGTCCTATTTTACAGATGAGGAAACTGAGGCCCAGGAGATGCCTCCCCAGGGCCTGGCACGTAGCAGACACTAAAAGAAACGTTACTTTGGGGCGGGGCTCGGTGGCCCACGCCTGTAATCCAGGCATGAACCTGGATTGGGAGGCTGAGGCGGGCGGATCACGATGTCAGGAGTTCGGGACTGGCCTGACCAAGATGGTGAAACTCCATCTCTACTAAAAATACAAAAATTAGCCAGGCGTGCTGGCAGGCGCCTTAATCCCAGCTACTCAGGAGGCTGAGGCAAGAGAATCGCTTGAACCCAAGAGGTGGAGGTTGCAGTGAGCCGAGACCGTGCCATTGCACTCCATCCTAGGCAACAGAGCAAGACTCTGTCTCAAGAAAAAAAATAAAGTTACTTCTCCTCCAATAATAGCTGTTTGGAAAATGGCAAGTTGTTCCTTTAAGACTTTCTAAGTGGTCTCTGATTGGAATGAAAACACCCCAGTGAGAAAACGAAGGTGTTCTCGCTGCCAGCTTGAGCACAGCTGTACCTCGACAAGCTCCTTTAAACTTGTGTTCAGCATGGGCTGCGGGTTCCTAGAAATGTGTTTGACACGATTGGGATGGGTCACAGGTGAGAAGACCCCCCCTGGGGCTGACACGTGCACCTCCCTGGGGCTGGAGGGCTGATCCTGCCCTCCCGAATCTCAACCCCCTTGGCCTCAGAATCTGTCCCAAATCTGCCTCTGGTCTGATCCCATCATCACGACAAACATAGTCCCCTCCACCCTGGTCACCCTGCTACCCCCTGAGCATCCACAGTCTGTCCTCCCCACAGCAGCCAAAAGATGGCTGTGAGTCCCTGTCAGGTCCTGCCCCTCCTCTGCCCACAGCCCTCCATGGCTCCCACCTCCCTTGGGGAAAAAGCCCAAGTCCTCTCTATAGCCCCCCAGGCCCTGCAGTCCCGCCCCGTCCCCTCCCCCCACTCCCTCTTCACTGCTCCGTCCCCAAGAGCCTCCTCACTCTTCCTCCAACACTCCAGGCACAGTCCTGCCCCAGGGCCTTTGCATAGGCCACATCCTCTGCCTGCAATGGCTGTCCCCCAGATGTCCCAAGCTCACCCCTCACCTCCTTCAGTCCTCAGCTCACAAGCCACCTCTTTATCCACCCCCCACCCCCAGGCCAGCAGCACTGCACACTCATTTGCCTTGTAGTTTTGCCCATAGCCCGTGCCAGCTTCTAAATCACATATCACCATCGCGTGTGTTGTTTACATGTACGGAGGGCTGAGACGTATCCTGGCTGTTACATCCTCTGCTTACACCCCGGCACCCGGCCGAGAAATGCAGCAGAGCTGGAGAACTATGTGCGGAATGAATGAATGGATAAACAAATGAATGAATCTCCAGGTCTGCAAAGGGTGGGAAGTTCAGAGGTGGGGCCTGAGAACCGCTGGGGGGTGGCTCTGCACCCTGCCTGGCCCTGCTGCGACGCCTGGGTGGCATGGACTCTGGGCGGGGGATCAGGATCCTTCTCACCCTCCCGCTAATGAGATGATGGCTGCAGTGGAGCGAGGGAAAGCAGAGGGAGAGAAGCCCTCCAGACCCGGGGGAAAGACTAGAATTCATTCAACAAACACAGTCCTGTGCAGCCTGACAGCATTTTCCATCACTGACGGCCGCATATGTGAAGGGGGTCCTGTAAGATTTTTTTTTTTTTGAGACAGACTCCCTATTGCCCAGGGCTTCAAGCCATTCTCCTCCCTCAGCCTCCTGAGTAGCTGGGATTACAGGCACCCACCACCACACCCGGGGAATTTTTGTTTTTTCTTTTTTGAGACGGAGTTTCACTCTGTTGCCCAGGCTGGAGTGCAATGGCATGATCTTGGCTCACTGCAACTTCCATATCCAGGGTTCAAGCGATTCTCCCACCTCAATCTCACAAGTAGCTTAGATTACAGGCATGTGCCACCACGCCTGGCTAACTTAAGTATTTTTAGTAGAGATGGGGTTTCCTCAAGTTGGCCAGGCTGGTCTCGAACTCCTGATCTTATGTGATCTCCCCGCCTCAGCCTCCCAAAGTGCTGGGATTACAGGCATGAATCACTGTGTCCAGCTCCCATAAGATATTTTATTTTATTTTATTTTTGAGACAGAGTCTTACTCTGTCCCCAGGCTGGAGTGCAGTGGACAGTCTCAGCTCACTGCAGCTTCCTTATACCGGGTTCAAGTGATTCTCCTGCCTCAGCCTCCTAAGTAGCTGGGATTACAGGCATGCACCACCATGCTCGGCTAACTTTTGTATTTTTAATAGAGATGGCGTTTAGTCAGGTTGGCCAGGCTGGTCTCGAACTCCTGACCTTAAGAGATCCATCCGCCTCGGCCTTCCAAAGGGCTGGGATTACAGGCATGAGCCACTGCGCCGGTTTCCATAAGGTTTTCTGTCATATTTTTACTTTACTTTTCTGCATGTGGGTGTTTAGAGACATACGTAATTGTGCTAGAGCTGCCTGCAGTATTCATACAGTTACGTGCTGTGCAGATTTACAGTCGAGGATACCGTAAAGCCTGGTGTGCAGCAGCCTTTACCATCTAGGCGTGTGTACGCTAGGATGCTCGTGCCATGGCAAAATCATCTAATGACGAATTTCTCAGAACGTGTACCCATCAGGAAGCAGCTATTGGCTGAATTTTTTTTTTTTGAGATGGAATCTCGCTATGTAGCCCAGGCTGGAGTGCAGTGGCGTGATCTCGGCTCACTGCAACCTCCGCCTCCTGGGTCCCGGTTCAAGCAATTCTACCTCAGCCTCCCAAGTAGCTGGGATTACAGGCACGAGCCATCATGCCCAGCTAATTTTTGTATTTTTAGTAGAGACAGGGTTTCAACCATGTTGGCCAGTCTGGTCTTGAACTCCTGACCTTGTGATCCACCCGTCTCGGCCTCCCAAAGTGCTGGAATTACAGGCATGAGCCACCACACCCGGCCTATTTTTTTTTTCAAAGGCAGGGTCTTAGCCAGATGTGGTGGCCCATGCCTGTAATATCAGCACTTTGGGAGGCCAAGGTGGGCAGATCACCTGAGGCCAGGAGTTGGAGACCAGCCTGACCAACATGGTGAAACCCTGTCACTACTAAAAATAAAAAATAAATGGCCAGGTGTGGTGGCTCACGCCTGTAATCCCAGCACTTTGGGAGGCCGAGGCGGGCAGATCACCTTAGGTCAGGAGTTCGAAACCAGCCTGGCCAACATGGCAAAACTCCATCTCTACTAAAAACATAATAATTAGCCAGGTGTGGTGGTGCATGCCTGTAATCCCAGCTACTTGGGAGGCTGAGGTAGGAGAATCGCTTGAGCCCACAAGGCGGAGATTGCAGTGACCTGAGATTGTGTCACTGCACTCCAACCTGAGGATAGAGCAAGACTCTGTCTCCAAAATATAAATCAATCAATCAGTCAATCACATTAGCCAGGCATCATGGCATGAGCCTGTAATCCCAGCTACTCGGGAGGCTAAGGCAGGAGAATCACTTGAACTCAAGAGACGGGGGTTGTAGTGAACTGAGATTGCATGACTGCATTCCAGCCTGGGGGATAGAGCAAGACTCTGTCTCCAAAATAAATAAATGAAAAAAGAAAAAGGAAAAAATAAATAAATAAATGAAATTAGCCAGGCATCCTGGCATGAGCCTGTAATCCCAGCTACCCGAGAGGCTAAGGTGAGAGAATCGCTTGAACCCAGGAGGTGGAGGTTGCAGTGAGCTGAGATCACGCCATTACACTCCAGCCTGACAATGGTCCAGTCTGGGGTTGGAATATTACACTGTCGTTACAAAAGGGGTCGGTTCTGCACTGGAAGAAAAGGCATCCGAGCTGCATTGTTAGGAGGCAGCTACAGTCTGAGATGTTTCCGTGGGGAAAAGAAAAAGCGGAACATGGCTGGAGGGAGAAATGAGAAACAAGTAGCAGCCTCTGGGGACGGCGTGGGGCTCGGGCGGCTGATACTCACTCATCACCCTCTGGAATCTTTTGAATTCTCTGGCATGAGTCTGTTTTACCTCTAAAAGAAGGAAGGTAAACTGTAAAATGTATTTTAGAAGGACCGCTGAGAAAAAAAGGGCAAAGTAGAAGACTTTGGATGGGTTTTAAAAAGCTGGGGTGGAGGGGTGGCTGTAGATTTCAGGCCAGGCCATCACTCTGCCTGCAGCCCCTCTGTTTGGGCTGAATCCCCCGCCAGGCCCCCTGCGAGGCCCCCCAGAGCCCTGCCCTTGCCCTGGCTCACACCTTTTCTACTCTGTTTCAGCGAGGGCTCAGAACCCAGTGGGGACCCCCGGAAGAAGGTGAGATGTGGGCTGGGCTGGGGCCAGGGACGGGGCCAAGCCTGCCGGAGCCCCTTAGAGCTCGGCCCGACCACCCAGCTTTCCAGGAAGCCCGAGGGGAGGCTTGGCTAGCTCAGAGGAGGGACCTGTGCTTGCCAATGGTGGGGCTGGGGGCCAAACCAGGCCCCTGTGGGCGCCCACGCTCTGAGGAGGACCACAGCAAGTGGAGGGAGGGTGGCTAGAGAGGAGCTACGCAGGGAGGGAGGCCCGGGCTGCCATGCCTCAGTTTCCCCATGGGCCAAGTGGCTCACTGGCTGCGTGGCCCTTGTGGACACGGGATACTCGAGATGAACCAGGACCAGGGAACTATGGCTCCCTTGGGTTCTAGCCTTCGATGCCAAGCCACGTAGGACAAGGCGGGGGCAAGTCCCGCCCCAACTTCTGGAGTCCTGAAGTAATGAGTGATCAAGCTTTAGGCTTTAAGGCTGGAGCCTCCCACCAGAACCCAGCCAGGACAACTTCCCGTCCCCTTTCCTAAGATCTCTATCCCCAGTCTACCCCCTCTACCTCCTGCTGTGCTTTGATGGGGACCCTGTGGGCACAGGGATGTGGCACCCCCAAGGCATTTGTGTTTCTGGCCACGTCTTTTTTAGAGACAGGGTCTCGCTCTGTCACCCAGGCTGGAGTGCAGTGGCAGGATCCATAGCTCACTGCAGACTCGACCTCCCGGGCTCGAGTGATTCTCCCACCTCAGCCTCCTGAGTAGCTGGGACTACAGGTGTGCACCACCACAGCTAGCTTCAGCCCCCTTTTTGAGTGGCTCTTTTGGGGGTACCCTAGTGGGCCATTGTTGCTCCTAGGGGTCTTTGCCAGGAAAAGGGAAGCGTTTGGCCCAGAAATGCCTGTCTATGGTGGAAGCATGATCTGCAGCTGGCCACGGTGGCTCACGCCTATAATCCCAGAACTTTTGGGAGGCTGACGCAGGAGGATCACTTGAGGCCAGGAGTTCAAGCCTGGGCAACATAGTGAGACTCTATCTCTGCAAAAAATTCAGAAATAGGCCAGGTGCGGTGCATGCCTGTAGTCCCAGCTTCTTGGGAGGCTGAGGCAGGAGGATCATTTGAGCCCAGGAGTTTGAGGTTGCAGTGAGCTATGATCTCACCACTGCACTCCAATCTGGGCAACAAGGCAAGACCCGGTCTTATTATTATTATTATTATTATTATTTTGAGATGGAGTTTTGCTCTTGTCACCAGGCTGGAGTGCAGTGTTGCGATCTTGGCTCACTGCAACCTCCACCTCCTGGGTTCAAAGGATTCTCCTGCCTCAGCCTCCCCAGTAGCTGGGACTACAGACACACGCCACCACAACCAGCTAATTTTTGTATTTTTAGTAGAGGGTTTTCACCATGTTGGCCAGGATGATCTCAATCTTTTGACCTTGTGATCCGCCCGCCTCGGCCTCCCAAAGTGCCGGGATTACAGGCATGAGCCGCCTCGCCTGGCCTGGGACATCTTTAATTTGCCTAAAGTTTTTATTTGTCTGTTTTGTTTTGTTTTTTTGTTTTTTTTTAATTGAGACAGAGTTTCGCTTTTGTTGCCCAGGCTGGAGTGCAGCGGCACGATCTCGGGTCATTGCAACCTCCGCTTCCCGGGTTCAAGCGATTCTCCTGCCTCAGCCTCCCAAGTAGCTGGGATTACCGATGTGCACCGCCATGCCCGGAAAATGTTTGTATTTTTAGTAGAGACAGGGTTTCACCATGTTGTCCAGGCTGGTCTCAAACTCTTGACCTCAGGTGATCTGTCCGCCTCGGCCTCCCAAAGTGCTGGGATTACAGGCAGGAGCCACCGCGCCAGCCTTGTCTGTGTTTTTGAGACAGGCTCTCCCTTTGTCACCCAGGCTGGAGTGCTTGGTGCACCATAGCTCACTGCAGCCCCCTGGTGCCTGGGCTCCAGCGATCTTCCCACCTCAGCCACCCAAGTAGCTAGGACTACAGGTGTGCGCCACCACACCCTGATATTTTTTTATTTTGTAGAGATGGGGTCTCCTCATCTTGCCCAGGCTGGTCTCCTACTCCTGGGCTCAAGCTATGTGCCTGCCTCAGCCTCTCAAAGTGCAGTGATTATAGGTGTGAGCCACCACACTCAGCCAATTAGCCTAAAATTTTAAATAAACACCAGCCGGGCACGGTGGCTCACACCTGTAATCTAAGCACTTTGGAGGCCAAGGCGGGCAGATCACCTGAGGTCGGGAGTTCAAGACCAGCCTGACCAACATGGTGAAACCCTGTCTTAAAAAAATAAATAAGTAAATAAAAAATAAACATCGGCTGCCCCTCCTCTGGGGTCCCAAGCACAGTTCCAGCACCTTCTGTACATGATGTCTCTGCCATCTCAGTGCAATTTAGGTTACGAGGGAGGTGCTGGTGTCTCATTTTTACAGATGGGGAAAACAAGGCTCAGAAAGGCATAGCTACTTACCCAGGGTCACACAGCAAATGGGAGCAGAGCCGGGGCAGCTATGACTGATACCGGAGCATGTCTGTCCACTGTGAGCTGGACCTTGCCCAAGACAGACCGAGTCCCCACTCCCAAGGCACACCGCCCAGCGAGGGAGACAACACATAACTGGGCAGTTACATGTAACTCGGGCAGAGCAGGGTGTGATGAGGTCACACAGGCAGATGGAGACCCAGAGCAGGTACCTGACCCAGCCAGGGTGTCCAAGGAGGATTCCAGGGGAAGGGAAAAGAGTTGTTCAGGAGAGAGGAACAGCATGTGTGATGGCTGAGGAGAGACAGGAGAGTGGCTAAGAGCACGGAAGAGTCCAAGGTTCTAGATCCTTCTCTGCTTGTCAGTTTCCACTCCTTAGCGGTGAGCCATTCTCTTGACCAAGCCTGGCACATGGGTAGCTGGAGGCTCAAGGCTGGGGCATCCATCCTACCCCTGCCTGCGATATGGGGAGGCAGGAGTGCTGAAGCAGCCCCCTCTGCGTCTAGGGGGCCCGGCAGGACCCTGTCCAAGTGGAGATCGGGAGGGGTGAAGGTGTCCAGAGGCGCTTTCCTGGTCTCCCGCCTCGACAGGAAAGGAAATGGCAGGGTGGGGGTGGCAGAAGTCTGTTTCCTGCCCCCGCCTCAAATTGGACACTTCCTGCCCCAGGCCAGCTCCTTGGTGGGCCAGGACCCCTTCTCACCCCTCATGGGTTCTCCAACCCCTATTAGTGAGGCCGCCTGCTGAGTGTCTGGGAGTCCCAGGTGTTCCGGGCCTGCACTCCCCCTGCTGAGTGAGGACCATTAAAGATGAATAATGAGCCCAGCTGGAGGGACCTGGGAGGCAGCGAGGGGCTGGCGCTGGGGGTGGGGGCCAAGGAGGCCCCAAAGCCTCCTCCGTCGGGCTGGTCCCAGAGGCACCTGGGAAGGCCATCAGGAAGGAGTCCGAGGCCTGGAAGCCACCTGAGCGCCTGGCGTAGCTCTGATTTCACCTCCTTACTGCCTGCCTTTGCTCTTTGCACCTAACCCCTCTGGGGAACCCCCTCCACCCCCGCCCAGCTAAAGTCATCGGAGTTAGCAAATCAAAATCCAAGACATCCAGTTAAGTTTGGGTTTCAGATAGATAATGAATCGTGGCTTGGCGTAAGTATATCCCATGCAATTCTTGGGATATACTTATAGCATCATTCATAACTTTTTTTTTTTTTTTTTGAGACAGAGTTTTGCTCTGTTGCCCATGCTGGAGTCAGGTGGTGCAATCTTGGCTCACTGCAACCTCCGCCTCCCAGGTTCAAGCAATTCATGCCTCAGCCTCCCTAGTAACTGAGACTACAGGCGCGCATCCCCATACTCAAGAAATTTTTGTAAGTTTTGTTTGGTAGAGAAGGGGTTTTGCTATGACGCCAGCCTGGTCTTGAACTCCCGGGCTCAAGTGATCCTCCTGCCTCAGCTTCCCAAAGTGCTGGGATTATAGGCGTGAGCAACTGCACTGGTCTGGAGTGGATTTTTTTTTTCTTTCTTTTTTTGTGAGATGGAGTTTTGCTCTGTTGCCCAGGCTGGAATGCAGTGGCGCAATCTTGGCTCACTGCAACCTCTGCCTCTCGGGTTTAAGCGATTCTCCTGCCTCAGCCTCCTGAGTAGCTGGGACTACAAGTGCATGCCACCACACCCGGCTAATTTTTGTATTTTAGTAGAGACGGGGTTTCACCATGTTGACCAGGATGGTCTCAATCTCTTGACCTCGTGATCCACCCA
>CAUYLG010008969.1:0-119552 GCA_963573385.1 Cacajao melanocephalus
TTTTGTGTCTCTATCTCCTTCAGTTCTGCTCTGATCTTAGTTATTTCTTGTCTTCTGCTAGGTTTTGAGTTTTTTTGATCTTGCTCCTCTAGCTCTTTCAATTTTGATGATAGAGTGTCAATTTTAGATCTTTCCTTGCTTCTCATTTATAAGGAAGTGAGGGAGGCAGTATTTGGCAGAGAAAAAGCTCATCCACAATGCAGTTGCTACTGAGGCTTCAACCCATGTGACGGGGACACTGGAGATGAGTGATCTTTTGAAGTTCTCCCAAATTGAGGCAAATGGGCTGGGACTTTTGTATCTCTGCACTAGCCAAGAGCAGGCACCAGGGAGAAATGCAGCTGTGATCCCTTGCAGATATTATAATTCTGGAGTAGATGCACCCACACCACAAATACTGGGAATAATATTGTGGTATGGGTGCATCTACTCCAGAAGAGGATCTTGATGAGGCATTACAGCATCCATTACAGACAGGTACTGGCATATTCTGCTTACCCCACAAAGATTGCAATGAGGATGCAAGTAGGAGTAGTGAGGACATAAAATAAATCAATCATTTTCTACTGGGCCTTAATATATCAGAACCCTCGGAATTTATAGGATGATGTTTATTACAGTACTCAAAAAATCTCTTTTAAATCTCCTTAACTTTTTAAAAAGTCCACAATTTGCCTGGTCTGTAAATTCCCTCTTTTAAAAAGATATGTGGTGTAATTAAATTTACAAGAAGAAAACAAACAACTCCATCAAAAACTGGGCAAAGGATATGGATAGACACTTCTCAAAAGAAGACGTTTATGCAGCCAACAAACATATGAAAAAAGCTCATCATTACGGGTCATTAGAGAAATGCAAATCAAAACCACAATGAGATACCATCTCACGCCATTTAAAATAGCAGTCATTAAAAAGTCAGGAAACAACAGATGTTGGAGAGGATGTGGAGAAATAGGAATGCTTTTACACTGTTGGTTGGGAATGTAAATTAGTTCAGTGATTGTGGAAGACAGTGTGGCAATTTCTCAAGGATCTAAAACTAGAAATACAATTTGACCCAGCAATCCCATTACTGGGTATATACCCAAAAGATTATAAATCATTCTACTATAAAGACACATGCACATATATGCTTATTGCAGCACTATTCACAATAGCAAAGACTTGGAACCAACCCAAATGCCCATCAATAATAGACTGGATAAAGAAAATGTGGCACATATATACCATGGAATACTATGTAGCCGTAAAAATGAATTCATGTCCTTTGCAGGGACATGGATGAAGCTGGAAAACATCATTCTCAGCAAACTAGCACAAGAACAGAAAAACCAAATGTCACATGTTCTCACCCATAAATGGGTGTTGAACAATGAGAACACATGGACACAGGGTGGGACACATCACCCACTGGGGCCTGTTGGGGGGTGGGGGGCTAGGAGAGGGATAGCATTAGGAGAAATACCTAATGTAGATGATGGGGTGATGGATGCAGTAAACAACCATGGCACGTGTATACCGATTAACAAACCTGCATGTTCTGCACAGGTGTCCCAGAACTTAAATTATAGTTAAAAAAACAATGTGTTTTAAAAACAAAAACCACATAATACAAAATTTGCCAGCTTAACCGTTTTATGTGTACAAAACAGTAGTGTTAACTATATGCACAGTGTTATTCAACAGATCTCTAGAATGCTTTTACCTCACAAATCCATAACTCCAAGCCCATTGAAGAGCTCCCATTGCTCCCTGTACTCCAGCACTGGCAATGACCATTCTACTTTCTGTTTCTAAAGAGTTTGACTGCTTTAGATACATCATATAAATGGAAGCATGCAATATTTGTCATTTTATGATGGGCTTATTTCACTTAGCATAATGTCTTCAAGGTGCACCCATATTGTAGCATATGAAAGGATTTTCTTCTTTTTTGTTGCCGAGGTAATATTCCATTGTGTCCCATACCACATTTTTTAATCCTTTTGTCAATCAGTGGACGTTTTAGTTACTTCAATTTTTGGCTACTGTGAATACTGTCACAGTTAATATGTGTGTGCAAATATCTCTTTAAGACGCTGTTTTTAATTCTTTCGGATATACAGATGCTCATCAGTTTATACTGGGATTATGTCACAATCAGCCCATCATACATTGAAAGTACCATATCAAAAATTTATTTAATATACGTAACCTACCAAACATCATAGCTTAGCCTGGCCTACTTTAAATATGATCAGAACATGTAGATTGGCCTACGTCTGGTCAAAATCATCTGGCAACACAGTACAAAGTAGAGTATCAATTATTTATCCTCATGATGATGTGGTTTAATGGAAGATTCAGCTTACTGCTGCAACCCAGTATCACAGAAGAGCGAATCATACTGTGTATTAGGAGCCCTAGAAAAGATCAAAATTCAAAATTTGAAGTGTGGTTTCTTATTGAATGCATATTGCTTTCACACCATTGTAAAGTCCAAAAGTCACAAGTTAGACCTCAGTAAGTTGAGGACCATCTATATATACCCAGAATTGGGAATGCTGGATTATATAATAATTCTATTTTTTTTTTTGAGAAACCTCCATACTGTTTTCCATAGCGGCTACACCTTTTTACATTCCCATCAACACTGCAGAAGTGTTTTAGTTTTTCTACATCCTTGCCAACATATGTTATTTTCTGTTTATGATCATGGTCATCCTCATGGTTGTCAGGTAATATCTCATTGTGGTTTTTGTTTTTCATTTGCACTTCCCTGATGATTGATGATGCTGAGCATCTTTTCAGATGCTTGTTGGCTGTTTATATATTTTCTGTGGAGAAATGTCTGCTTAAATCCTTGCCCGTTTTAAAATCAGGTTATTTATTTTTGATGAATTCCTTATTGATTACTCACCTCAGAGCCTTTTTTATTAAAATACAGATTGCTCAGAACCTTTCAGCTAATTTACTAAATGTTGACCTTGAAGAAGTATTTTCATTTATCTGAATTTAGTTTCCTGTTCTATAAATTGATAATAATCATGTTTTCCCTGTCCACACCAGAGTGGTATGGTGAGGAACCTATGGAGAAAATTACTAAAAAGGCATTTTTATGCTGTCCAAATTTTGTGCAAATATATTATTATTGATTCAAACCAAAACACTCTACATTTTAAGACTGTTTAATACTGTTCCATTTACATTGCAGCTAATGGTTCCTCTCTTTCTGCCTGATGAAATTCTAGATTGAAACTCTGAGGAAACTGTAAATCAGAGTTATAGGACTCTGTTTAATATTAATTTATATGACTTATCTGTCTCTCTCTGAATACATTTAGGCTATGTATGTATGTATATATATATATGTGTGTGTATATATATACGTATATATGTGTATATGTGTGTATATATATATATTTAGGCTATGTATGTATGTATATATATGTGTGTATATATGTGCATATGTGTGTGTGTGTATGTATATATATATATATATGTATATATATATATATATATATATATATATATATATATTTAGTGAGAGAGAGGGAGATTACACTTAAGGACTCTGCTTAGTACATTGTACTTGCACCTCAATCTAATTGTGAAAACAACAACAAATTTTGATTGAGACCCTGTTGTTTGTCAGACCTTTGGTTTTGTGAAGAATGAAGCAATTATTCTAATACTTCTGTCAAATAGCTTATCATCTCCTCTGGTGGATGAAGCTTGTGAAGGCCTGACACATGGTAGGGGATCTTATTCATTATATAACAACTTTCAAAACACATTGCTAATTAGTTTGCTACTTCAGGTAAAAATGTAACTCTCCCAAACAAATAAGTGGCTTAGACTGAATTCTGTAGAGAACACTGCTCACCTCATTTTGCTCAGGTTTCACTGCAGAGTCTTGTCTCTAATATTCAGGTAGGAGGAGCTCTATTAAAAACAACCTAATAAACAAATCCAAATCAGAATGAAATTATTTAATTAAGGAAGTTTTTTAAGGTACTCAGAATTTTGGTAGAATGCCAGTTTATTTTCTGTAATAAGAACTATACAATGTTCTCTAGCTGGTTAGACTCAAATGATTATATGGATTTTATTCTGAAACCAGTTTTGGAATTGATGATCACCCTTCATCAATAGCGTGGTGTTTATTATGGTTTCATCTGGCTTTTTCTTCCCTTATCTTCTACACTGGGCTACCTACTTCTTGGCTTTTATTGTTACATACTCTACTTTTTTTCATATACAAAGCTCTGCATGCATTAACAGTGAATTTCTGCTAAAACTGTTACTTTCTTCAACTATCTTGTCAAATGCTGGCTGCCTAATTTATTGGCATTATACACTGACTATGTGAATCTTACATTCTCTGTGGCATTCCATTCCACATTTTAACTTAAAGACTCTCTCTTTTCCAGATGTGTTCTCTCTGCTGGATAAGCATTTTTCTTTTAATTTCTGTGGCAATAGGAAGAGAATTTTAAATCCTGTTTTGCATACAAGTGTTTAATAGGTAAAAATGGAGGCTGTATCAGCCATCTATTGCTGTGTAACAATCTACCCCAAATGTAGATACTTAAAATAAGAACAATTTTTTTTTAAGCTCTTGATTCTTGAGTCTGCTTGGGGCTTGGTTCATCAAGGTGGTTCTTTTGCTGGACTCACCTGTGCTCATTCAGGTACTCATGGTCAGCTGGTAGTTGATGACCACATGTGACATTCATATGTCTGGTATAACTTTTTTTTATAAGTTGAGACAGTGTGGGTGACAGCATCACTTGCCTGTAATTACTTATCAGGCTAGCATATTTCCACAGTGGTGGAAGAGTTCCAAGCATAGCCCAACACCCAAGCTTTTATTTTATTTTATTTTATTTTGAGATGGAGTTTTGCTCTTGTTGCCCAGACTGGAGTGTAATGGCATGATCTCAGCTCACTGCAACCTCCACCCACTGGATTCAAGCCATTCTCCTGCCTCAGCCTCCCCAGCAGCTGGGATTACAAGCATGCACTACCACATCAGGCTAATTTTTTTGGATTTTAATAGAGACGGGGTTTCTCCATGTTGGTCAGGCTGGTCTCGAACTTCCGATCTCAGGTGATCCACCCGCCTTGGACCCACAAAGTGCTGGGATTACAGGAGTAAGCCACTGCACCCAGCGAACACCCAAGTATTTTTAGGCCTCTGTGTCATGTTTGCTGATACCTCGTTAGCTGAAACAAGTGACTTGACCAATCCATAGCCAAGGAGTGGAGAAATAGACTATGGCTCTTGATGGGAGGATCTGGAATATCTCTTGACAAAAGTGTAAATGCAAGAAGATTATCTTTGGGCATTTACTCTGTAGCAGAGATGCTGTCATTTTTGTCACTAAGATACTTCCTATGTAATATTATTTATAATTCCTTGGCAGCAATAGGTTTGTGGTTTACTGTTTCTTCAGTGCCTGCATAATACCATGCGGGTAAGAGAAGCCCTTAACAATTTCTCTTAATTTATACTTCTGTGGAATGAGAAAAGACAAACTTGGACAGGAGTAAATGATGTCCAGCAAAAATTCTAAGTAGCTATATGAGTGGTGGGTGGGTGGGGAAAGACAGAAAATCCTTTAAATGGAGACATTCTCCACCATAAACAATTTTTCTTTCCTCAGGAGACATTTAGTAATGTCAGGAGACATTTTTGGTTGTACATATAGGAGGGAGCTCTGGCCAGGGATACTGACAAGCAATCCTGTTCCTACAATGCAGAGGACAGCCACTCACAACAAAGAATTATCTGCGACAAAATGTCCGTAGTGCTGAGATCGAGAAACCCTACTTTTCACTGAGTGTATGTAGGATGAATTCATATTATGTTAGTTATAGAAGGGCACTTAAATGATGCAAACTAAAACAGGAAATGGCAAGGATTATTTCTTTATTCAAATTAGTGAAGGAAGGATATATGTTTAAAGTCAGGTTGGAGATACTTCTCAAGGATAATATTTAAGTTGTGAGTGGATGCTAGATGCACTTGATTGTTATAATCCATATTTTTATAGCTATATCAAGTGATCCTCTTTCCCAATTAAAATGGCTATTACATATGTTTCATGGGTACCATATATTATAAGCTATAGCTCTTAGAGTCAAAAGTATTTGAGTGATTAATAATTTTTACATATTGAATGAGACATGTAGGAAAGATACTTGACGTCACATGATTCTTAGAAGTATGTGCGGTGGTTAAGCACATTGTCTTGTCTTGGAAACATCACTGGTTAATGTGAGATCCTGAACAAATTTTGTTACCTTGGTAAAAGGGGAATCATAATGCCTACCCTGCAGATTGTTTGGTAAAGATGAAATTAAAGAGGGTTTATGAAGAACCTTGCCTGGCACATAAGAATCGCTGAGTAACTGATGGGGGTGATGGCAGTGTTGTTGGTAATTTATCTTATTTATAAGTAGTAGCAAATATTTATTTGGATTATATTTTTAGTATCAAGAAAGAATCTGTTAAAATGTAAGAGAATAGCACCATGAAGATTTAAAAATCTATGGCTCCCAAACTTAACATTTTTTTAAATCCAAAAATACAAATGTTTACTATGAATCCTTGAATTCCAGTTCTCTGGCCTTGTCTATGTATAGTACAAGCATTTATTGTTCTAAAATGAGAATTACTGATGATAGAGTCATATATTTTATTTACTCTTAAGGAAGACAGAAAAGAATGCAGACAAAAATATGTGTTTATGTGTTCATAGTGTTTGTTTCTAATTTTCCGACTTGTATGTGCAGACTGTAAATATTTAGAGGGAAGGGACGAGATTTTTCCTTACCTACACAATAGCTTGTTCTTTCTTAGAATTTGGACGTGATTTCTAATTTTATTAAGAAGTACTCTTGAACTCTTTTGTAATTCATGAATCCACATGCCATCCTTTTAAATATTCAAAAACTAAATATTCTCCAATGTTGTTTACATGGAGGAGAGTTATTTTATCTACTGGTGAGCTGGAAGTAGCTAGCAATCTTTCCTATACCCCATAGTCTTAAACAGTAATGCAGTTTGACCACATATAACATTGCTGTCTTCTGTTGACACAGAATGATGAGGAGGAAGGGAATATTCAACAGCACTTTTTAGCTATTCCCTCATATAATTGTTAATGTGAGTCCAATAACTTACAATTTTGTACATTGAGTGATTTTTCAAATATAAAAGTAAAGCAAACCAAAAAAAAGTTACCCACATTCATACAACAAAACTAGAAATAGAATAGGTGCTTCTTGCCTTCTTATCAACCAAAGGAGACCTGTGAATTACAGGAAAACCACGTGTGAATACTTCAAAGGAAATATGCCAAACACATTGTGTATGTGTTTTAAAAGATTTAGTAGTTCCTTTAAAGCGCTAAGTAAAGCTGTTAGTCTGACTAATCATGTACCCCTGAAACCAATTAAATTTTCAGACTAGAGAAATGTTCTTCAAACACTTGAAAAAAATAAGAGTTTCTTCCTAAAGCCAACACCTTTTAATTAACAAAATACTCAGAGCAAAGCTGTAGTTTGCAATAGTATATTACACCTACTGTTATTCATGCTACCATTCTGGTGTGCTAGACTTAATTCATTTCAGCTATTTTGAGCTTGATTTTCTGTCTGCTTAAATATGGAGGGAAAACCACAATTTTAGTAGAGTCATTTTAATTTTCTAATGAATGCATGAGAAAGGCATTATGCTACATAGCATTTCCTCAGATTATCCAGATGCTCTCTCTCTCTCTCTCTCTTGCTCTCTCTCTGTGTGTCTGTCTCTCTCTTGCCATACATCACACACACACACACACACACACACACATACACACACACACACATCCCCATACAATGTGTGTATCTATCTGTCTACCTAGATATACAGTTTAATTTTGTACGTTGTAATACATCTGTTTCTGGCATAAGGTGATTGAGCAAAAAACAAACAAAACCCACCCAAATCTGCTACTGGAGGGACGTTTAATAGCATAACATCAGAAAGACTATTTTCAGTAAGAACCCTAGGTGGGAAAATACAATTCCTCCAATGTACTTGAGAAGAATACCCTTAGTCTCTGAGGTGGTTAGAGAGGCTGAGATCTGAAGCAGCTAATCCCAGAGCCAGCTTCTTATAATCCAAGATAGGGGAATAAGGCAAGGGGTGGATGTCCAGGCATGATGATCATACTTGGGGTTAAGATTAAATAGGGTACAGAGGGAAGAATTTCCACCAGCTGGAGGGGAAGCCATTTCCCATGTTCCTTAGGGATGACAATTGGTGACCCATCCCAGAACATCATTGAAAATTATATGCAATAATTTATATATCCTAACTCTTTACCCATTCTAGATTATGAGTTCAGGCACTCTCAGAAAAAAAATCATTTTTCAGTCTTTGAAAATATCAAGTTAACAGAAAATATCATTGGCAAAACAATATATCCCTGCCTGACCCTTAGAACTATGAACATGATACTCAGACTCTGCAGAACCACTAACAGATCTGATGAGCCTACACTGTACTGAAAAAGGTGATTTGCATATATTTCTAGTACCATGACAAAGTGTAAAAAAAGAACTTCATATTTGTTAGCTAAAGGTAAAGGCGTCTGAAAGTGCAGTATGAATCAATGTGAATCAAAGTAATGTTTTTCTGAACAGAATTGGCTCTAATATGTGAGAGGTAGATGAAGATGAGCCTTTTACTACTTTATGTTTTAAAGTGTAGACCTGGCTTGGTGGCTTATGCCTGTAATCCCTGCACTTTGCAAGGCCAAGGTAGGCAGATCACCTGAGATCGGGAGTTCGAGATCAGCCTGACCAACATGGAGAAACCTGGTCTCTATTAAAAATATAAAATTAGCCAGGCATAGTGGCACATGCCTGTAATCCCAGCTACTCGGGAGGCTGAGGCAGGAGAATCGCTTGAACCTGAAAGGCAGAGGTTGCAGTGAGCCGAGATTGTACCATTGCACTCCAATCTGGGCAATAAGAGTGAAACTCGCTCTCAAAAATAAATAAATAAAATAAAAAATAAAATATATTCCCTGAGACCCAAAATTTCTGACTTTAGAATCCAGCTCTCAACTACTATCGTCTATCCTCTAGGCAAACTTTCAAAATCCTCCAAAACCTAATAGGAGTGTAAGATTTTGTCCATCCTAGTGATAACTAGATTTAAGTAAGAAAATGTTAAAAACTAAAAATGTTTAGGACCCAAAAGAAAGGTGTAATTCTGTTCTTCATAAAGACATGTTACACACTTCTTATTCTGGTCCTCCCCAAAACATAGAGATCTATAGTTGACATTTGAAGAGAAAATGAGATTTTATCTGGAAACACGAGAGAAAGTTTTCAAGAAGTATAGAAAGCGTGTGAAAGGACACAGGAGTTTGAAATGGCCTGTGCTCGTGAGAGGTTGCAGAATAGACATGGGTGTGGAGGAGCCTGGGAAGAATGGAGGAAGATAAGGATGCAGTGTGAAGTCTGGTTCAGAGTACAGAGCTTAAAATGCTATACGAATGTAGAAGATGCAGAGCCAATAACCATTCTGTGAGAAACACAGGGAAAAGGAGAAGAAAAAAATCCGCATACTCTACATACAGTAAGAACAATCCTAGGAGGTGACTTACATGTATCATGTCATAAAATCCGTAACACAATTCCATTAGATTGGTACTGTTTTCATAGTTACACAGGTGAAAATTCTTCAGAGTCAAGATGTTGAGTTTAGCAGGCGTAGTAT
This sequence comes from Cacajao melanocephalus, assembly GCA_963573385.1. Taxonomy (NCBI): domain Eukaryota; kingdom Metazoa; phylum Chordata; class Mammalia; order Primates; family Pitheciidae; genus Cacajao; species Cacajao melanocephalus. The sequence goes on from CAUYLG010008969.1 coordinate 9,764, forward strand.
AATTCCTTACCTCAAGATGCCTCCAATTTCAGGATACATTACTTTTCCAAGATTGTCTATTTAGGAAATAGTAAGGCCAATTGTCTATGAAGGAAGTAGTATTATAATCACTATTTTACAGAGGAGTAAATGGAGATTTAGTGAGGTTAAGTCATCTAACTAAAGTTACACAGCTAAAAAAAAATTATAGAGCAAGGATTGAAATCCAATAGTCTGGTCCTAGAAAGCCCACATATTCTATACTTTGCTTTCAGATTCAGAGCTATATCCTGCTTTTCTCCTTCCAATAGAAAAAGATGTATGTGTGTGGGATTGGGAGCAAATAAATTGACTTACTGTATTTTCTCTCTTTAATATTTGACCTTTCATTGTCTTCCCCCAGCAGTGGGTCTTCCTCCATTATCTTCTGCTTGTGAAAATAGCTAAAATCACCTAACTACTAAAAACCTAGCCATGTTTTGTGTTCTAGCCTCCATTCTTTCATTCTAATAGGTGGTTGTTACATTTTAATACTCACTGTATGTAGTAGACCTCTAAGTTAACTAAAGCGCTTACTACACATTGACTTTTTTTAAGATTCAAAGGGAGTCAGTGGAGCACCTCCTATACTCCAGGACACGTGCAAGATGCAAGAGATAGAGTAGTGAGAAAGACTGATAAGGTTTCCCCGCCCTTTCCCGTCAGTGTACAGATGTTCTTCAGGTGGTGAATGCTAGAGGAGATAAGACCAGAAATACTGGCCTGATGAGTCTATAGATGGGATTATGTGCCCATGACTGGCACAGAGATGGCTGATTGCTAGACCTCTCCATCTTCCTCTGAATATGCTTCAGCTAATTTATCATTCCAGTGGCATATTTTTTCATCATGAACCATTCTCCCTTTTTGAGTCTCAGGCCCTGGCCTTGCTTTTCAATAGATTCCCTCCCTTCTTCCCTTCCTCCCTTCTTTCCTCCCTCCCTCCCTCCCTCCCTGACTGCCTGACTTCCTCTCTCCCTCCCTCACAGCCTGACTTCCTCCCTCCCTCCCTCATTGCCTGACTTCCTTCCTTCCTTCCTTCCTTCCGTCCGTCCGTCCGTCAGTCTTTTTCCAAACATACTTTTCAGGAAATAGTAGTCTGCTTGTTGAAGTCTGATAATTTTCTACTTTCTCATCCTTCACTCTGTTGAAATTTAATATGATGTGATCATTTCCACTTCATTAGGTACTTCTTTCATGGTCAGAAGCGAGTCTGGAGAAAAAAAAAATCTCTTGTTTCTGCTCTCATTTGAGGGTCAAATTTTCAATAAGTCACTTTTTTAAAAAGCATTTTCTGACACTTCCCATAAGCTTGAAATCCTTCTAAACTGCTGTATATTGCCTCAGTATACATTGTATATCTACTTTAGGAACACTCTGTCCACATTTGCCAGTCAGCCTGGTGTTCTGCAGTTAGTTCCTACAGTAATATTTTAATTTAGCTCTCTTTTCGTCCTCACACATGCATCTTCTCTGGAGATTTATCTCCTTTCCTGGAATCCCATTTAAGATTTCTAGATCTTGTTTGCTTCCATGATTTCTTCTCCTGTACTGTGACACAAAATGCTATTCCCTCTTTACATTATATTTAATTCTTTCTAGAAAGAGCCTCAGAGTAGTCAGATAGCTTTGAGAATTTCTTTATCACCTCACTGTTACTGCCTTTCAATCAGTATTTCTTGACATAAATTTTTTAATTCTCTCTGACACTTAAAACACTATCTTTTTCTGTCTGCATTGATCAAGATTAGTTCCTTCATTCATAGAAAACTGTTGGTGTCCCTGAGAAGCTTGAGAGATAAGAAATATTCTTCCATTCTACTCATCTTCTTCTCTAATGAGGAGACAACCTTAAAAGCACAGTTACATCGCCGTGAAAATTAATGAATGTCTACCTCAGAACAAAAATTCAGTCTCATTTTTCTTTTATGTTCTTAGAATAGTTCCCTGCTTGTCCATGCCCCTGAGTCTCCCGTTGAGATGTCTTTTGCAGCTTTCCTTGAAACCTTTTATTCCAAACTACATAGTCTAATAATTTTGCCACCAGTCTCCTGGTTATATTATGCTCCTGAGGCCACTGTCTACGAACTTTATTAGGCATTCCTTCCCCTCACCACTCACCTCTGATAACCCAGCTGTGTGTTGGTATTTAGTATCAATCCACACCAGGAAGTTTGGCCCTCTTCAATCAATATAAGGCCACGCACACACCTTTGACTGACCATTCCCCAAATATTTCACATTTTAGGGCTTTATCTCCAGCTTCTCACCACAGTTGTTTATCACTGTGTTTCTCATTAGCCAAGTGTTCATAAAAACAGTAATATCTAATAACATTATTAATTACCTACTAGTGTCAGGTGCTGTAATAATATTGTTGTGATGATTATGTTGCTGTTTCTGGCATTGTCATACATGCATTGCTTGTACTACTCACTGAATCTACACTACCCTTTTGACATTTACCCTATTATTATTCCTCTTTTACTGAGAAGAACTGAAACTTTGAGAAGTTATGTGACTTAACCAAGGTCCTAGAGTTCCTAAGGCAGACAGCAGGATTGTCTTCCAGGCATTTGAATTCTAGGACTATACAACTTAACCATTATCATAGGCTGACTTACTCTACAGTGTCTAACACTATTAATATTAATTTAAGATTTATTTAAGGACTTTGAAACAGTATTTCATGTCTAAATAGTAAAACTACTAGCTGTCATTTTTTTAAAATGTTGTACCTTGGATTTTTTTTCCCTGCTAGTCACTATACTAACAATCTGAAATAAAAAAAAAAAAATGATAAACTACTCCCAGTATAAAATACAGAGCTAAGACAAGAACATTTCATTGACTTTGATTTCCCTGGGATCCAGCTCCAAAGTAATTTACTTCCTATGCAAGGAAATCATAAGTCAGAAAGAAGATCTTATCCAATCTTGTTTTGCCTTTTATTTATTGACTAATAATAATAAAAAAACACAAGTAAAATACATTCCCCTGGCAAGGATGGAAAACTTTTGTTTTCTTTACCACTTCCACAATAAATAATTATTATTGAGAAGGCTTATTTAAATTAAATTACTTGTCCAGGCATGAGAATGAGCAGAATTATTTTAAAAATTGTTAAATGCATATTAATGAAAAGGTTGAATCATTAAATTTCTACCATGTATTGCTAAACAAAGTATGCACATTGCTAGAAAAAGATTCATAATGTCATGAATAAAAGTTTGGCTCAAATTGTTGCTCTTCAATTAAATTTGACTTACTGTTATTGAAATTGACTCTTTCGCTTGTGTTTCTAATTTTTCTTTTTCTTCTTTTTTCCTTTTTGTAAACAACCCAAAATATTTTAGCTTCTAGTCAGACTGTTACTCTGGTGACACAACCTGTGGTTACTAAGGAAACTGCCATCTCCAAACTAGAAATGCCATCTTCCTTGATGTTGGAGGTACCTGCTCTGGCAGATTTCAACCGGGCTTGGACAGAACTTACTGAATGGCTTTCTCTGCTTGATCAAGTTATAAAATCACAGAGGGTGATGGTGGGTGACCTTGAGGATATCAACGAGATGATCATCAAGCAGAAGGTATGACATAAAAAGATAAAATTTGGCAGAAATTTTCCTTTAAAATGAAGATTTCCCACTAATCACTTTACTCTCCTAGAACATTTCCCACCAGTTCTTAGGCAACTGTTTCTCTGTCAGCAAACACATTACTCTCTCTATTCAGCCTAAGTATAATTAAAGATATAAATTAATGCAATTCACTAAAGTAGCCATACATTAAGAAGGATATATACAAAAAACAAAAAGAAAAATGCAGAAACCTTATAAGAATAGTTGACTGAGTTAAATTTACTAAACAACCTGGTATTTTAAAAATATATTTTATACCAAATAAGTCACTCAACTGAGCTATTTACATTTAAACTGGTTGTTTTGGCACTATGCAGCCACAACATATTGCAGAATCAAATGTAAAAGTCTGGGAATTGATTACTATCCTCTCTTCTAAGTTGTCTGTGCCAATTTTCCTCCTCCAATGATAAGGATAATTGAAACATAGCTATAAATTAAAATGAGAAAAGTAACAAAACAGAAGATATTTAAAAATACCCTAGATCTTAATGTTGGCATTTACACAAAGCCATGTTCAAATTAATAGTTTTTAATACAAATAGTGCATTTTTCAGCCTCGGTGTAATCGATTTATGACATCAACTAGGAACATTAGAATATATTGATGTAAATATTGTTTACCTAGCTAGATCAAATATACTATACATCTTTTATATTTGTTAACAGTTAAGGAAAATAATTATGGAATTGTTTTACATTGAAGTTTTTTCACTTAATGCCAGCTTTCAAGCCTTTCTAAAGAAATAGAAAGTTGTGCTGAAGGTATTTAGGTGTTAAAGTACTACCTTTTGAAAAAACTAGAAGTGAGGCAGACAGAGTAAGGGGAACTTCTTTGTAAAATAAATTTCAGCAATTCAGTAGAAATAAAAGTAATTTGATAGTAAACAACCTACATTTAAAGGCCTTGTGCTTGAACACAGAAGACCTGAATTCAGTGCCATTTGCAAATGACAACTGTGGTCAAGCCATCTCTGGATCTTGGTTTTGTACTCTTGAGTACAGAGCATACAGAGTACACATTCACATTCACCATATATTTATGGATATAGATGTAAATAAATATATGTCAGTATCACATATATGTACATAAAATTTGTTTTACTTCTGCTTTATAAAAAGTAATTATAGCCACATTTTTCAGAAAAAGTAACTGAGGCTCATAGATGTCAAAATCCCAGTAAGTAGCAGAACAAGGATTCAAATCCAAGTCCGTTTGATTCCTAAGCCTGTTATTACTTTACATAAACTGCCTGCAAGTAATAACTGTAACTGTTATTACTTGTAATAACAGTAATTACTATTTAGTGATTTGCATGTGTATGTATATGTAGTCTATTTTAGACACTATGCTAAGCATTTTATAGTTGCTATGTACTGATGAATACAGAAACAAGAGGTATATTCTTTCACAATACCATACTGAGTTATACAGTACTCCCAGGACTTGTAGTTACCAAAGGAAGCAATATCTTAAAATGTTTAAATCACAGATTTTGAAGTTAGATTGTCTGGGTTCAAAGCTTAGCTCCCAAGCTGTGTGACTTGGGTAACTTATTCAGCCTCCCTGAGCCCAAGTTTATCTATCTGTAAAATGTAGATAGTTGTACTACCTGCCTTGCAGTTTGTTATCAGGATTAAGTTGGCTAGTACATGAAAACACTTCCTACTTTACCTTGCCTACTGCTTACTGCTAGTATTGAACAAATGTTAGTAATTATGTTTGGTTCTACCATGAACTCTAGAAATCTAACCAATGATGGCATTTGTATCAGCCAAACTATATATCACATTATAATATTATATGGGAATGAGAGCTTGTTTCTACTTCTGTACCCTATTCTACCATTGACATTATAGCTTCCTGTACAAGTTACCTGATAACAGATTGGGAGAGAAAGTCCACACTTCCTTGTGACAAGTTTGTGAGTCCAGCATTTAGGGAAGCCATTGATGTGCTCAGTAGTCTTCAGAGTTCTCCAAATGAATTGGCTTTTTTTTTTTCAGAAAGGACTGCTAATTTGATGTCCCCTCACAGAGATCCTCTTTAAATATAGGTCAAAAATTAACATAGAGGACTAGATACAATGGTTCACACCTGCAATCTCAGCACTTTGGGAGGCCGAGGTGGGCGAATCACTTGAGGTCAGGAGTTTGAGACCAGCCTGACCAACGTAACGAAACCCCATCTCTACTAAAAATATGAATATTAGCTGGTGCGGTGGCACATGCCTATAATCCCAGCTACTGGGGAGGCTGAGTCAGGAGAATCACTTGAATCCTGGACTGGAGGTTACATTGAACTGAGATTGCGCCATTGCCCTCCAGCCTGAGTGACAGAGTGAGACTCTTAAAAAAAAAAAATTAATGTAGAGGAAAAAAAATCAAATCAAAAGCCATTTCTGAGACAGAAAAATACAGGATTTGTAAATTATATATAATATATATATATTATAAAATATCATATATAGCATATTACTAGATATAATGATATATAATGTACATATACATTTTATTTAAAAATCTAATGTCCCTTCTCTTGCTTGCTGAATAGTGGGATGCTTTGCCTGCTTCTTCCTTTTATATTAAAAAATAATTCATAAAGACATTGTCAGTTACTGGCTTTTATAGCCTCAATCACCAAATTGCCAGTGAAATGGTCCTAAATAATCATTAAATAAATGTGTGTGGGAGAGAAGATAAGGAGAAGTAAGTTTGGGGAGGATTTTATAATTTCAGGAAATAAATATTGATTTTATGTAAAGTTTTAAATAAAGCAATCCCAACTTTAATGTTTGATGAGTGAAAAATTAGGCAAAATTCCAAAAGGGCTTTATAAACTAAAAAAACCTTACTATCACCTATTCATTTTTATTATTTTAACCAACTTTTATTGAATTGCCACTAAATACCTGGGAAATATGAAGTTGCACAGGATAAAATATGTAGGTTAAAGGTTGAAGGAAGAAAAGCAATAATAACACTATCATAGAGATAAATTTTAGGAGAATAGCTAACACATGTTTAGCACTAATGGTATGCCAGTCATTGATCTACGTACTTCATGTGAATTATTTAATGCTTACAACATCGCTGTGAGGTAGATACAGTGGCGCTAAGCATTATAACCTGCCCAAGATCTAGGAGGAAAGAGACAGTGATGAAATTTGAACTCAAGCAGTCTGGTTCCAGAGTCCTCTCACTTAAACCTCATACTTTTTAACTTCCCTGATACTGTGTGAGTGATGCTGTTGGGACTTTCTTCAGGGAAAACTAAGCCAGGAGAGAGAACAGATGCTAATGAGATGCTCCGGAAGTAGATAAAACTTAAGCCAAGCCTTAAAGAATGAGTTTGAATTACACAGCTAGATAAAATGAGAAAGGCAACTCAGGCAGAGGGAACAGACTGTGCTTTTCGATGAGATGGAAAACCACAAAGTATGTCATAGGAATTGTGATTCCATATGGCTGAAGTTAAGGGTATATGATGAGGAAGAAATTGATGAGGTTGAATAGAAAGAACTGGGGCTAAATAATGGGAATCCTTTGTTGCCAGACTGAAGAATTCTGATGATGGCCTACAGGCAGAGGCAACCCTGAAAGGATTGTAAACAGGAAAATAAAATCATCAAATACAGTTTAGTTGACTATCAAATAGGGCTCTCTGGGAGCAAGCAACAGAGATCAGTCTCTGATTAAATCAAGCAGAAAGTAAATGTACTGTGATTAGCACAAAGGCAATGGAACGAAGCTTACAAAAGGAAAAAGATCTGAGCATGCCTTCCTGGGCATGTGGCTAACAAGAACTATTCCAGGCTCTCTTTTCTCCATTCTGTTTAACTCTGTTCAACTTTTAAAGTCTTAAAAGAGGGTCCAGTTCCTTTTTGCTTGGGTCACATGTTAATACATGAGCTACAAGAGAATAGAAAACTCTTGTTTAAATCCCTCTTGTTCCAAAGTCTCAAAATTAAGGAAAGGCAATTCTCCCACATAGAAACGGGGTCTACTGACAATAGAAGAAGAAAATGATTCTGACCAACAACTAAATGATAATTGTCCACTGAACTCAGTCAATAACATGTACAGTAAGTTGGAGGATAGAGCAAATAAAGGTGATTCGTAGGAGGTGATTGTTATGGTCTAAAGCAAGCTTGTCCAACCCATGGCCCATGAGCCACATGTGGCCCAGGATGGCCCTGAATGTGACCCAACACAAATTTGTAAACTTTCTTAAAACATGAGATTTTTTTGTGATTTTTTTTTTTCGCTCATCAACTATCATCAGTGTTAGTGTATTTTATGTGTGGCCCAAGACAATTCTTCTTCCAATGTGGCCCAGGAAAGCCAAAAGATTAGATACAGCTGATCTAAAGCAACAGGTTCATCTACTCAACTTTGCAGCATGTAGACCTGAAGTAAAAATCATTTATATACCAGTAGCCTAAATACAAATTTGTTTGACCGTGACACATACAATAATTGGTTCTCAGTAAATGTAGATAGCTTGATGGATAATGTGAATGCAGTGTGATAAAGAAGCTTCATATTCAACAATGATTGGAATGTGAGGATTATAATTATAATTCCAAAGCATCAGAAGTTAGATAAGATAATGCAATAAGACATTTTATGACTCAAGGCAAAGTTAGTTATGAGATTCAGACCAAACCTTAGACACGTAGTAATTCAAGTAAGCTAATCTTTTACTAGCTTTAGACTTTGAACTCACAAAACATATATTTGGTGAAAACCTTATGTTCTCCTTTAGTATGTATTGCTTGATTAAAGTATTTTAGAAAATGGGGAGCTTCTCCCATTTTGAAATAAAAATAATTTTTACTAAGTGAATTATATTCAGCAAAAAAAAAATAGAAGCTAAAATTACAACTTCATTTTTTTTAAGTTTTAAAAATATAGCCATTTAAAAAAAATTAAGCAAATCTGCTTCATTTTAGACAGTAGAAAATATGCCATTATCTTTTAGAAAAATCGAAATGTGAAATATACAAATTAATCCTTTAGAAGTAAAACAGACATGAAGTTAAAAGTTTAATTTCTAGAATTGTGAATCAATCGCAGTGGATGATTTATATTTTATAACTTAGTGTCAGAGAACTCTGATTAAAAAATGCTTTTGCTGTTTCCTCACATGTTTAAGTAAAATTGCTCTGAAACAATATTTGACAATAATTAGCTGTTTTCTTTTTTGACATAATCTATCAAGTGAAGGGAAAAATATGCCCTGGCTTTTGCTCTGAGAGTAATTATTAAATCTGACCCTCAAGGAAGGAAAGGAGAGAATGAAGAAGGGAGGAAAGGAAGGAGGAGGAAAGGGAAAAATGGAAGGAAAAGAGGAAGAAAAGCAGGAAAAAGGAGAAGGAGGGAGAAAAGAAAGAAGAAAAAGGTAGAAAAGGAAAAAAAACAAGAAAGGAATATTAAAGAGGAAAAAAGAGGAGTGAGAAAAGGAGGAAATGAAAGAGGGATGCAGGGAGAGAGGTGGAGGATAAATATGAAGAGAGGTTTGAGGCAGTAGAGACTAGTGTTGCTATCAACAAACATAATTTAGTTGGCAATATGATACTATTTTTCATAATATTGGTGTCTCATTGCCTGTGCTGAGTTAACTGTAGTCTTTTTTCAGTTCCGCTTGGCCAGGTGTTCAGGGAAATTCACCAAAAATCTCAACCACTGCACTTGTATTGAATAAAGAATTCAGTTGGCAAAGGCATTCTCTAATGAGACCTCTCCAGATTGGGGTTGAGACAAATTGGCCAATCTGGACAAGATGATAATAGCATTGTTCAAGATTCATTTTTAACCACACATTATGTTGTTACCTGGGAGATTTCATTTTCTAAAGCTTAAATGAGCACTTTTAGTGGATATAGTGTTTATTTAAATGGGACATAATTATTTGAATGGGTTTAATTTTTGTTGTTGTTAAGGTGAAAGTACTTAATAAAAATTGTGATTTTTTTTAAACTCTGTCTATATCTACACAAAAAGCACTTGAATAGTTACAGAATCATTCTGATTATAGCCTTTGTTCAATAAATTCAGTCACAATCTGACTACTAAACAACTTGTGTAGTATAGCCCTGGAAGAATTGATGGAGCAATGTGTGGGTAAAGTGGCATTGGCTATTTAAACTAAAAGCAATACAAATAGAATGTTTCTTGGTTTTATTCTCTTGTCACAAACCCAGCAGAAAGTGGATATTACAAAGTTTTTCTTATTCAACAAATGAGAGACGTTATAGAAAATCTAGTTAATTGATCTAAGGTCACTTAGTAAATAATTCAGACCTCTTGGGAATGGATAATGTTTCTCACATCTTCTCTGTTTTCTCAGCCACCCCTGTCAACTTCTTACACATCTCATTTCTCCATCCAAATTATAACAAAACGAAGTAAACATGGTTTATTTCCATGGGGATCAAATTGATTTCACAAGTTGGGTGACAGTCATCTTAGGGTGAGGAGATCGATTAGTCTGTTTTTCTCTTTCACTGAACAACAATCCAGCCCTTCTCATCTCATCAGTTCATTTCTCCACAAATTCATTTAAGAAACACCATATCAGAGTGTGCTGTCCTTCTATATATAGAAGTTGCTCTACAAATAATAATTTGCACATCGTTGTATAAATAATAATGTTGTCATCTGTTTGAAGATATTTACAAATTTTGTGCTTTAATTATCTTCCAACAAATGTACATGTCTCTGGTAGAAAGTTTGTGACCATGTGGATGACTGATCCATATTTACCTAATTTTCTTTCTTCACCTAATGCGGGCAAATCCACTGTTATCTTACTGAAAGATGTAAAGATATGTCAATGTCAGTAATATGACTTATTTTATATTCTCTGGTCATAACAAAAATAAACTTCCCCCTTAAACAAGGAGGTCATAGAGTTGCAAAGACACACACACACACACAAAATCATATTTTCTAAATCTCTTAATAACCTTTTTATGGAAAATGATACCATATGCTTTTTTTCTGAAAAAAACTATATAAAGGTATATGCTATAGTAAACTACATATTCCAAAGTCTACGAATAGAAATGTATATTTTATTATATTTCAATTCAATTCACTGTAAAATTTTCTGTCAAAATCTTATCAAGCAAAACTGATCCGGGATATTTGCATGAATTCTGATGAAAGTCAGTAGACTGTGTTTTTCGTGTAATACCAGTGGGATTCTAATAAGGAAGTTTATGCTTGTCATTGTATTTAAATAGAGAATTCTATTTACAAGTTTCCTTTCCTGGATCTACTTAGGGTTCCTTTATATGAAGTGACTTTTATTACTTTCATAAAAATATGTAGAATCTGGGTCTTCTCTAACTCTCTTACAGGAAAGGGATGGAAGTAAATAAGGTTGTTTTTTTTAATTTTCTGAAAGTTATGTAAGGTTATTGTTCCCTAAAGTTTAGTACCTGCCTTTTGGGCTTTCCATTTCACCATAACTTTTGGTCCTTAAAGTCTATAATTGAAGTTACAGTGTGTTATAATGTAAGTTTTTCTTATTATTACATTAAATGATAGGGTAATGTTAATGTTAGGTATATGGTTGTTTTTTTCATTCCTTCATTCAACAAATTGTCTTTGAAACCCATGTTTTAAAGCACTCTAGAGTCAAGTCGAAGACTATTGAGAAAGGAGAGTGGAAAGAGACAGTAGAGTAACAATTTGGATTTAAATTTGATTTCCCTGTGTATGATAGTGAATAAGCGTGAATAAGATGAGGCTGTGATCACACATCACTATTAGTAAAAGTGTTTTTTACATGTATCCACATTTTTATGTATATGATTACTTATGTTAAAGTGATACATATTACATAAAATTAACATATGCATTAAGTAGATATTTTAATATTCTGTAATTAAAATAAAGACTACCAGTATTTTCTTTCCTCCTTCAAATGCCTACTTTGGCTACCTCGAGTTACAGTGTCTTAAAGATTCTTTAGAAATATATTGACTGTCTTCTAAGGGCTTTTGATATAAGACTGAGTTTTCATTCATCTGTTATTTATTGAACACTTGCTGGTGAAAGGCATCCGTGTTACCTGCTCTTAGGGAATAAAAATAAAAAACGGATATGCTCTAATTTTAGAGTGTATCCTCTATAAGGAAAACATAAAAGGCAGATCAGTTATTGCCACAAAAGAATAAAGTGTTATGGTGGTTTTAATCATATATGTATTAGGATGAATGAATCAGTTGATCAATTGTGATTTATTTTCTTACTCTAAATATGTGCCTGCCTTTCTCATATAGATGAAAATTAAGCTATATTTATCTTTCCAGGGATCTTGTTGATTTTTATTCAGTAACTTGGGAGTGTTTTTAAATTTCATAAACTAATTAATCAGTAATTTCCAAGGTAGTAATGGCTGCAGTGTTTTTGGAAAACAAGCGACAGGATTTGACTGTGCCGTTGTGATTTTTTTTAAATTGTACTTTAGGTTCTGGTGTACATGTGCAGGTCATGCAGGATTGCTGCATAGGTACACAAATGGCAATGTGGTTTGCTGCCTCCCTCCCCCCATCACCTACATCTGGCATTTCTCCCCCTGTTATCCCTCCCTGACCTCCCCACCCCCACTGCTGTCCCTCCCTTGCCCCCACCAACAGACCCCAGTGTATGATGCTGTTGTGATTTTTAAAGGATTAATTTAAAATAATGACACGGTTTCTAAAATGATTTGAGTCAATTTCTTATTCGATTTCTAAAAACAGCTTTAAATACAGTTTTAGTAATTCACAAATGCTTCCAGTTCCCTTACCTAGATATTTTATATTCTGTGTAAACAAATAGCATCATATTTTTTATTATTATACCTTAAGTTCTGGGGTACATGTGCAGAAGGTGCAGGTTTGTTACATAGGTATACACGTGCATGGTGGTTTGCTGCATCCATCACCCCGTCATCTACATTAGGTATTTCTCCTAATGCTATCCCTTCCCTATCCCTCCCCTAGCCTCCCACCCCTGGACAGACCCCAGTTTGTGATGTTTTCCTCCCTGTGTCCATGTGTTCTCATTGTTCAACACCCACTTATGAGTGAGAACAAAGTGGCATCATATTTAACAATTATATATCTCCTATGATTTATTCAAGGAAAGAATATATACTGTATTATTTATCCCAAGAACAGAAATGCCTTGATTTAACTGTCATATTCTCTCTTCAATTATAGAAGCAAAATAAACTGTAATGACAAATATAACCCCTCTCCCATATCAAGTTAATCTATGTTCAACTCTAGGATTATCTTTAAACCCTCAAACTAGAAATAAAAAAGGATTAAGTACATGAAGATTTTTGCCAAAAGCATATAGATAAATTGAGTTGATTCTATACTTAAAGTGGAGAGAAGAGAATAACTTACTCTTAAGTCCACCTTTTTTCCCTAAATGTGAAAGAAGTAGATTGTAGTGAGAGGGAAAATAATCTGTAGCAACTTCATTGAGGCTATGCCTTCTGTCATGTTATATTATATGAAAGTAATGAAATGCTTCCACAGATAGAATCAAAAGTCCCCTTTGAGAAATTCTGCATAAAAATTAGCCTGCCACTTTACCACTTACTCAAGTTTGATTTGTTTTAATTTATATAATAGGTGTTAGGCACTAGAAGAGGAGATTTATTGGGGGCAAAGATCAGTAGTTGGAAACAATGCAAGCTGGCAGGAAACTATATAATGAGATTTTACAATAGAATTATTTTCTAAATTAAAATGAGGATGGGTTCATACACAACAGCTCATACTTGTAATATCAGCACAAGGATAGAGGATTCCTTGAGGCCAGGAGTTTAAGACCAGCTTGGGCAACATAGTGAGAATTCATCTCTACAAAAAATTAAATAATTAGCTGGCTGTGATAGTGTGGACCTGGAGCTTTAGCTACTCAGGAGGCTGAGGCAACATGATCTCTCGGGCCCAGGAGTTCGAGGCTGCAGTGAGCTATGATAGCACCACTGGACTCCAACCTGGGCAATGGAGCAAAACTCCATCTCTAAAAAAGAATAAAATATAAAACTAAAATAATATATAAAATAAATAAATAAAAATGAGGATGTATTTTATTTTAACATTAGGAAACTTTTTAGATGAGAACCATGCAAACATTCAACTTGTGAGTTCTGACCATATCCAATTATTAACCATACCAATGACTTATGGTTCCTTCACACTCCTTAAAGTTGATTAATATAATGATTATATTGGGGACTGGTGTGTCACAGCTTGAAGCCTTTGAGATTTAACCCTGCCTTTTCTGTAAAGTTTGCTTTGTTAATTCCACTATGTATTGGTCTTATTTTTCTTTTGAAAGTCACACTGCTGCCTGGGCTGGAGTGCAGTGGAGCCATCTCAGCTCACTGCAGGCTCCACCTCCTGGGTTCAAGTGATTCTCTTGCCTCAGCCTCCCAAGTAGCTGGGATTACAGGCACCCGCCACCATGCCAGGCTAATTTTTTGTATTTTTGGTAGAGACAGAGTTTCACTATGTTGGCCAAGCTGGTCTCGAGTGTCTGACCTTGTGATCTACCCGCCTTGGCCTCCCAAAGTGCTGGGATTACAGGAGTAAGTCACCATGCCCAGCCACCAATATGTATTGGTCTTTTTAATCAATGATTCAGTGCAGAATCATTTTGTCCTTTAACTATATATTTTCTTGTAAAGCTGCTTCTGTTGTCTTGAACTTTTCTTTTAAAATGTATGTTGTCATTTGACTTTTTAGATTGTTATGTTCTAGCCCTTGAAAGCAATGTAAATTTCCTTTAAAGGATAGTGTAATATTCTATTTGACATAGCAGCTAAGGATATACTAGGTGCTTTATAAATGGTGTTGATATACTTTATCTTCACAGATTACTAGTTTTACTTAATATTTGCAATATAGCAATCTTTTATAGAGTTATATGTATGTTTATCTTAACTGTTAAATGCAGTATGATTCATGTCTAGTTTTGGTCAATGATGAATGAAAGTCTCCTGAGAATTAAATTTACTGCACTGAGCAAAAACAGTCATCATTTTAGACACTCTAAGAATTTTAAAATTAAAGGTTTTTTTTTCCAGTTTACTCTGTTAAGATTGTGTATAGCTACATGTGACAACATTCTCACCACAGTAACTTATCTAGATAGTTTCTTTTTCTCATAGAGCAAGAGTTCCAGAATTATGTATTCCAGGGTCGGTGCAGCAACCTCAAAACTATTATGTCCCAACTCTTTCCTCCATTCCCAGTCATCTCCAACATGAGACTTTCTTCCCCTATGGTCTCAACATTGCTACCCTGTCTCCAGGCACTATGTATGTGCTTCCAAATGGAAGAAGGGAAAATGGGGAAAGTAAACGCATACTCCAGCTGCATCAGCTCCTGTTTGTAAGGAAAATGCTTTTCTGGCAGCCCCATACTGAAGAGTTCTACTTGACACTGCGTTAACCAGAAATGTGTCACATGACCATTCATAACTTCTAAAATCCTGGGAGGATTGAGTGTTTTAACTGATTAGGTATGTTTCTTGCTTCATAATTCAAAATATGAAAACTGGTGACCTATTCATAAAACTTTGATAGTCTGAACAAAATTTGGATTTTTTTTTTAGCTAAGAAGAAAAGAAAGGATATTGGGTAGACAGCTGGCTATGCCAGCCAAGATACTCATAATAATGTATATTTTCTCCTTTGGATATACTTAGTTTTAACTTAGCTAAATACGATGTGATTGTTTTCCTGTCTTCTTAGTTCTGTTTAAATTTATTTCAGATGTCAAGGAAATAAAATGGAGAAAACACTCTATTATTCATGTCTTTCTGCCTTTGAATATTTTTATGTTGGAGAAAGAGAAAGCACTCACTTTCATAATAGCTTAAATAGTCTGACAAATTCTAAAGATGTCCGTTATCATCAATATATACGATATTAGGTCATCAGTTTCTATATTCTGAATTAGTAAGACCCAGTCACATCCACTGAGTTCAAGAGAAAGTACAGACTGCGTAATAAAAAGATGACCAGTTCTAGCAATTATAATCAAACAAGAAAACAAGTAATATAGTTCATTTAGAATAACATGTTTTAAAGATCAAGTTTTTCTGCCTTGTCAATGTTGCCTTTCTTGTAACACTTTTTTTTTTTCTTCTTGAGGTAGGCTTCCCTATCTTTCATCACAAACCCCAGTATTTACTTTGCCATTCATGGTCTACTCATAGCAGCACTACCCCATGGCCCAAACTTACAGATGTTTCCCTCCTTCTTCTACACTTCTTCCAGTAAGAATAACCATTCTTGTCTCTCATAATCTCAGCTGTCTCTTTTGTGCCATAAAAATGGAAAATAATGACTAATAAGATACCAGCTAGGTTTTAGTCATACAAGATGAATAAGTCCTACAGATCTGTACAGCATAGGGCTTATAGTTAACAATATTATGTATTTAAAACTTTGCGAAAAGGCTAGATTTTTTTTTAACTGTTATTATCATATATGCAAAAATAATAATAGTAGGTTGGGCGCGATGGCTCATGCCTGTAATCCCAGCACTTTAGGAGGCTGAGACAGGCGGATCATAAGGTTAAGAGATCAAGACCATCCTGGCCAACATGGTGAAACCCTGTCTCTACTAAAAATACAAAAAAAAAAAAAAAATGTCTGGGCATGGTGGTGCATGCCTGTAGTCCCAGCTACTTGGGAGGCTAAGGCAAGAGAATCGCTTGAACCCAGAAGGTAGAGGTTGAAGTGAGCTGAGATGGCACCACTGCACTCCAGCCTAGGCAAGAGAGCAAGACTCTGTCTCAAAAATATGAAATAATAGTAGTAAATAAGGAGGGTGAGAGAAAAATTTTGGAGGTGGTGCATAGGTTTATGGCATAGATTCTGGACATGATTTCACAGGGGCATACAGTCATGCATCTCTTAACAGATACGCATTCTGAGAAATGCATTGATAGCTGATTGATCTTGTTGTGCAAACATCATCAAGTGTACTTACACAAACCTAGATGGTACAGTCTGCTACGCACCTAGGCTGTATGGTATAACCTATTGCTCCTAGACTACAAACCAGTACAGCATGTGACTGTACTGAATACTGTAGACAATTGTAACACAATGCAAGTATTTATGTATCTAATCATATCTAAACATAGAAAAGCTACAGAAAAAGATTATAATCTTATAGGACCACTCTCCTACATTTATACAGACTGTGTACATGACAGCCATCCATTGATAAAAGTATCCTTATGCATCACATAAGTGTAATCTCCAGACGCATCATGCTGTGTACATTAAATATGTATAGCTTTTTTATGTCAATCAGACCCCAATAAAGTGGTTAAAAAAGATTTTGACTAGGAAATATACTATCGTTTCTAGTTGATAAAAGATCTCAACGTTTTCAAAATAGTCCTACAGAAAACCAGATTCATGAGGTGTTTATATATGATCCTCATGAAAAGATCAAAGAAGCTGAAAAACATGCATAGACTTTGCCTATCCTACCAGTCTATGATGTACCTCTCCATAGTAAGGTCACTGAAAGGTCCTGAAGGAATGTTAATATTGTTAGCTCAGTATTTCTCAGTCATTTCTCCATGGAAACCATTTGTGTAGAATATCTTGAGAAGCACAGTTGAGAGAACGTTATCTCAGTTGACTTTGTATGTCTCTCTGAGTCATGTGATTTCTCTACATATGTTTTCACCAAATCTTATAGAAACCTTTTAGCACTATGTCTATATTTTGTGAAATTGTGAAATTGTTACCAGGATAACATTTGTGCCTCTCACCATGAGGTACCTACCAGGGTCCAAGCAGCCACTCTTTTTCTAGAGCTACTATCTGGAGGAAAGAATTCAGCACAGCCATTCTACAAAATCATTTTGTTTATTAAAATAGATTACTATATTACATATAGTAATTTATATTTAGAATATTGATTAATTATTAAAATCTGCATGACAGCTTTAAAGAGCAGTACATAATATATAGCAGTTTGTACTCAAACTAACAGTCTTCTCCTTTTTTTATTTAATTTTACTTTAAGTTCTGGGGTACATGTGCAGATCTTGCAGGATTGTTACATAGGTATACACATGCCGTGGTGGTTTGCTGCCTCCATCCCCCTGTCACCTACATTAGGTATTTCTTCTAATGTTATCCCTCCCCAACCTCTCCACCCTCTGCTAGCCCTCCCCAAGACCCCACCCCACAACAGAACCCAGCGTGTGATGTTCCCCTCCCAGTGTTCATGTGTTCTCATTGTTCAACCCCCACTTATGAGTGAGAACATGGAGTGTCTGGCTTTTAGTTCTTGTGTCAGTTTGCTGAGAATGATGGTTTCCAGCTTCATCCATGTCCCTGCAAAGGACATGAACTCATCCTTTTTTTATGGCTACATAGTATTCCATTGTGTATATGTGCCATATTTTCTTTATCCAGTCTATCTTTGATGGGCATTTGGGTTGGTTCCACGTCTTTGCTATTGTAAACAGTGCCACGGTGACCATACGTGTGCATGTCTCTTTGTAATAGATTGATTTATAATCCTTTGGGTGAACAGACACCTTTCAAAAGAAGACATTTATGTGGCCAACAAACATATGAAAAACTGCTCATCATCACTGGGCATTAGAGAAATGCAAAACTAACAGTCTTCTAAAAAGGATTCACTTTTTGTTTTTATTCTGTTGTCCTACTTGTTGATAGTGTTATGTAAGTAGTTGTAAAACTTAAAATCTGGAAAGAGAATGTGGACTCAGAATGCCATCTCTTTTGTTATTTCAAAAGGAATAGAAATGAACATACATATTCATTTTCTTTCATTACGCAGCCAGAGAAATAGAATGGATTTTATAAACATGTAAAAGCAAGGATTTTGATCACTGATAAAAAGGAAATGTTTGGTCACTACCTTACTTCATTTCTTTTTTCTTATCCTCTTTTTTTCTTTGTCAACTATTTGATGACATCTCTGAACATCACCTTTTATGCACAGCAAGAATTGGGTACCATAGTAAAGAACACTGTTAATGTCATTAAGTTATGTCATCCTCTCCTGAAATATAGAGGACCTTTAAGGCTATGTGAATATTTTTGTTCTGGTTTTTCTTGTATTTGTAGAAATTGCATGAGCTTTGTTTAGTCATCTAAACAAAGTCAGCCATCTAAAACCTTGCCCTGTATGCTACTGACAAACTATACCAATTTGTAATCTATTCTGTTACAGTTTGTTCAACTGTAAAACTAGGATAGCAAACTCTGTCATATTTTAGTTATCAGGATTTAAAAATCATGTTTTGAAATCTTAGTAAATAATAAATCTGTATTCTGCAGTTAAATTTGTCCTACATTCTTTAAGAAATTCCCTTCGATGATTATGCCAACTTCTGTATTACTTTTCCTCACATTTTAATTTTCAGCTTTCATCATAGTAGTATTTTACATTATCCATCAAAGTAACAATTACATAAAGTCATTCTTAAAACAAATATGAATTTTATATGATTAAATAGATTTGTATGGAGGGTCCTCTTGCTAATCATAGCAATTATCCTTAGTGAAAAATGATAGACACTTGACAAACCAATTAATCATGATCACAATTTTTGCATCATAAATAAATCAAACTTTCAAATCTGAGAGGAAATCAAAAGGGCAATGGTAGTGTACTGTCTGAAAGCTTCTTTCCAATTGACGGTACAAATTTAAAAAGGGAGAGAAAAAACATGTTTCACTGTAATTGTTTTCTAAGTGCTTCCGAGTACATGTATTTTCTTAATAGTTTCAATATTTTTAGTTGGATTGAAAGGAAACTCTTGGAGTATAGTAAGGAGGGCACCTTCTGTTGAGAGGTTTTCAGACAACAGAGTGTGCCTAAGGCCAAAGATGAGATGGTTTTGCAAAAGTCAGTGGCCACAAACAGGTGTGTTTGACCCTTGAGAGATATTCAGGAAGTCTACACCACTTTAATCCTTCCAAATGTGCTTTACCTTAATTCCCAAGTACTTTGATAAAGGAGAAATGGGAAAATATATGCACACTATTATGGAAAAGTTTTGACCTACACTATGGAGACTTTTAGAATAAGGGCATTCTAGAAATCAGTCCCAAATACCTAGGATTTACTTACTTAAAGATAATGTCATAGGTTGGGTTCCTGGGAAGCATATTCTGTGATTGAGCTGAGCACGCAGTATGTATATTTAGGAGTGTTCTTGGGGTAAACAGGTAGGGGCAGAGGGAGAAGTTTGGCTGTGACACAGTCTCAGTAGGGGCCTCAGCTGACCATCCAGGGAGGTTTTGTGTTTTTTTCTTTTTGAGACAGAGTGTTGCTCTGTTACCCAGGCTGGAGTACAGTGGCGTGATCTCAGCCCACTGCAACCTCCACCTCCCGGGTTCAAGCGGATCTTCTGCCTTGGCCTTCCGAGTAGCTGGGTCTATAGGTGTGCACCACTACGCCTGGCTAATTTTTGTCTTTTTAGTAGAGATAGTGTTTCACCCTATTGGCCAGGTTGGTTTCAAACTCCTGACCACATGATCCACCGGACTCAGCCTCCCAAAGTGCTGGGATTACAGGCATGAGCCACCATACCCTGCCTCAGGGAGTTCTTAAGCTGGAATGACCCTTCAGAAGTGTTAGGAAATGAGGAAAGAGGACTGGATCTTTATAACCCCATGTCAAATCTCACAATGGATGTGGGCTACTCCAGGAAGGCAACAAACTTTAGCAAGATGACTCTCTTCAGCCATGGGAATTTCCATAAGGGGACTGTGATGGTCTGAATGTTTTTGTCCCTCCAAAATTTATATGTTGAAACCTAACACTCAAGGTGACAGTATTAAAAGGTGGGGGTTTGGGGAGGTGATTAGGTCATGAGGGCTTTGCCTTCATTAATGGGATCAATGCCCTTATAAAAGAGGCCCCAGAAAGCTTCCTTGCCCACCCACCATGTAAGGACATATAGAAGTTGCCATTTAAGAGGGGTGGGCCCTCACCAGATAATGACTCTACTGATGTCTTGATCTTGGAATTTCCAGCCTCCAGAACTACAAGCAATAAATTCTGTTATTAATAAATTACCCAATCTAAGGTATTTAGCTATAGCAGCCCAGACTAAGACAAGGGCTGACAGTTGAAGGCTGACTAGCAGCACCATTCCTAGCAGCTGGGGAAATAAGTCCTTCATTTCTGAGGGGGAACCTGGGCAGTATATTTACAGCTTCTCACTAAAGATAAGCTCATTATTTCAAGTAGGAACTAGCAGGAAAAGATTAAATGCCCCAAATATAGTTGGTTGCTAAAAATAAATTGTGGTGTGTAAATTGGAGTGTAATGGGGAGGGCATCTTCAAACCAGTATGTACGGCATGATACTGTTTTTGTTGCAATATTTATTATATATCCAAACACACATATATTAATTTTAGAAACACCACATATATATCTGTGAATATTTTACATACCCATAGGTAACGATTGTTGGCATTATTTATACTATTTTAAAGATTGATGTTTTCATATAATTATGTATTGGTTATATATTATTTCTTGATAAAAGGTAAAAAAAAGCAAAACAAACTTTAAGTGATTACTATGAAAAGAATCCCAATGCTGCAGATTTAGGTTTATCCAGTTTTTCCCATTAAAATATTAAATAACAGAAATAATTGTGAATATGAAAAGAAGCAAATTTTGAAAAATGGTAAGAAATGCTTAAAGACATAGCCTTGTTGCCCAACCATCATTATTTAGACATACAGTGTTTGGCTTTGACCAAATTGGTTTCAAAAACTTCCTTTTGGCCAAAAGTGTTAGGCTATATATACTACCGTAAATAATATACTACCATAAAATTCATGATGCTTACCATGCGTTAATTCCTAATATGTAGCAGGCATTGTGCTAGGCACATCATATTTAATATTTTTAATCCTCTCAGAAGTAATACAAGTTAACTGGCGTTTTTCTTGTTTTGAAATAGAGAAACTCAGAGAGGTTAAATGACTTGCCCAAGGCAATGCCATCGATAGGTGCCAGATTCTATCACAGGTTTATTGGCAACGAACCATATGTGCGCATGTGTGTGCTTGTGTGTGTGTACACATACACAAATATATATAGTATCAATATTTACATGGAAACATAATAAGCTGCATTGAGCTGTATTTAGAATTAGTATTTAGGATATGTTTCATGAATAAAGAGAGTGGAGATTAAAATGTGTTTCTTAGGAAAAACAATACATTAAAATAGGCTTTATTGTGGGTCTTCAACTATTCTGTGAAAATAGATACCCAGGGAAGAAATAATAGGGAAGATGAATCTTGAGCAGACAACTGAGAACTTGTTGAAAAGCCAAAATAAAAATGTCAGAGAAGAGAATATTTTGGCAGCTCAGATAAGCCCCCAGAGGGTGGGAGGAAATGATCTCACCATAGTCTCATATCTGAACCCCAGGTTTTTGCATCTCCATAAACTAATTTCTTGCACCCCTCAATAATGATCAGGCTTACTCTCAATCTCTCTCTCTCTATCTCTCTCTCTCTCTTTCTCTCTTTCTCTCTGTCTCACACACACACAAACATGCAGAAAATTTGCTAAGACATACTTACACATACATACCTCATAAGATGATTATATGAATACCAGCCTTTTTATTTCATAACTAAATTACAAGTCGTAGTTACTGTTTGGACTGTGAAAAAATAATTATATGAAGAGGTGCTTTAAGATAAAAGGCAAGGCAACATTGTGAAATTATTCATATGATAGAAATAGTGTGCAAAAAAAGAACAAAATCTTTAAAGATCTAGTTATAAAATCATGTTGGACAAAGATAACCATGAAGAAACAAAAAGAAAAATGTAATACTACAAGAATATAAATCACATGTATTGTTGAATGTAAGGAGTTGGTTATACTTCCTTAGAGTACAGGTTATTTTAAAGTTTATGGCTTACATGATGTTATGAATTGTCCTAGATCAATATTGTTATGCAAGACCAACTATTAGGTTATTTTTGGTAGATAACCACAGTAAAACCTTAGTATGATAGGTAAAGTTTAGCTACTCTCCCATATCCTCACTCTAAGGTGTTATCATACTCCGTATAAAAGGTTTAATCAAGGTAGACATGGGAATATTCTAGAATCTAGAGGTGGAATTCAGTTAACCTTAGAGAAAGCATCAGACAACTAGAATCTTCAGATTCAGTGTGGTAACAAAGAATAGTTTAGGCATTTAGTCTTGGGCACCATTCCAAAGAATACAGTTTCCATTAACTTGCTAAATTTTTATACCTAGCAAGCTAGGGATGAGGAATTTCTCTCAAGTATTTTAACCAAAGCACGTATCTTAAATAATACTAATCTCATAAGTGAAAACTCCTTTCTAACATTCTTTTTGCTCATTAGCAAGGCCTCTAGTGTTGACTGTGATAAAAATAGTTCAAATGCTGGTAGAACCCATCCCAGGAGACTGGCCTTTCTGATTAAATTCAAACTCTATCCCCATATGAATTCCTGACTTAAGTAACTGAGTTCTAGCACATCAGAATATAAGTATGTTATAGATATCAAAACATATGTAATTAATACATATTTTAAGTGAGACACTTCTTTCATCTTTATTTCTTAACTACATCAGAAATTTGATTATTTTTAGTAGCCTAACTATAAAACAAAACACAAAGCCAACAACTAAAAACTTCTTTGTATATATTGCAAAAAGGCAACCATTTGGTGTCAATTCAATCATGAGAGAAATGCTATTATGTGAGTACATCTCCCTGGCTTGTATGGGGGTAATAGGGCATATGATTTATAGATTCACAATAACTGAGATATTCACGATAACAGAGATATTGATATGTAGCCTTTCCCATAACTTTGTGTAGTGAAATCTTCAGTTTGTGCTGTGTAAAAAGCTTATTGTTTACCTTTCATGAAAATCATCTTAGTTGTTATCTTTATTTAATAGTCTGTAATTTGGGGGTAATATATATTTTTTCTTGATACTACGTGAAGTCTCAAACAGAAAATTCTTACAGGAATAGATAAGCAGATGTCCTATAAGTATACTATATCCAGAATCAGTCTCTCTCTCTCTCTGTGTCTCTGTGTCTCTCTGTCTCTCTGTCTCTCTCTCTCTCTCTCCCTCCCCCTCAATTAGTAAGTCTCTCTCTCTCTCTCTCTCTCTCTCTCTCTCTCTCTCTCTCTCTCTCTTTCTTTTCCCTGCCTGGCTATCTGTATTTTTCAGTTTTGCTTTGCAAGTAAGAGAATTGTGTGTTGTAAACAAACCAACTTATCATTAATTTTCTCTGAATTCAAAATAAATTACAAGTGGACTCTTGAGTTTATGCTGCTTGGTTCTCTGCGTATGTAGGTCAGATGTCTGAAATAGGATCTTTATTTGCTATTTTTACTCTCCTAAGGTCATGATAACTCCAAGATAGATAATATTTGTAATCATATACTATTTGTCAGAAGTATTTCTAATAATACTGCTATTTTATAAAAATCAACATCTATTCAGTATAAAATTTTACTTTAAATAATTAATTCAAGCAAATCAATGAGGTAGCTTTTACACTGCTGAGCCTGTGTATGTGTGGATTGGTACAGCCATGCCATAGACTTCAATTGTCATCTTCTCTTTCTTTCTTTTTTTGTCTATGTGAAATGTTCATCATTGTGCTATAGAAAACAATCTCATTGTGTTTTTAAAAGCTAGAGTGGGTACTGAGAAGGGGAAGAGGATCATAGAAAAAGTTGGTTAACATGCTACTTCCACTTCAAATCTTTACTTGATGTCATCACCAGCAACATTTTAAATTTATGCTTCCACTAGATTGCAGTTTTTTTTTCCTTTGATTATTCTTATGGTACAAGCCTTTCTGCACAAAATTAATGTATAGCAATTGTGTAGAATTTTTCTTTGGAAAATATGGCAATTTATTACAAAGTGAGCAACATCATTTAAAAAATTCAGAATTTGATTTTTCTCAGAATGATCAGAAAGAATAAAGCATATGTATGGTTCATTTCAGGATAATTAGAACATGAGAATTAATATATTTCAGGTCTTTTAAAATACTTTCATGCTTATGAATCAGCATGTTTTTCCTAGTTTGAGATAAAAAAAAAAGAGACTTAATTAAAATCTCATTGATGTTTCACCATCAGATGATTTTATATTCGTATTGTCTTGTACTTTGTAACTTACGGAGAGAAGAATAGAAGAAAGAAAAGGGGAGGATTGGTCATCTTTCTTTCTTGCTCAGTTCTTATAGCACTTCATTTTTTAACCTATTATTCCCGCCGCCTGCTTTGTTTGTCTATATGTTTGTATTTCATTATTTCACAGAAAACCATCTACTGCCATTCTGAAGGTCATTTACCTGAAAATGATAGAGAGCAGCATATATTCAAACAACTGCACAGTAATTACCTATCAATTATCATTGTTCTTTACTTTTCTGTTTTAGGATTGAGAGGCTGCCTCCCTCCCCTACCTCCCTCACACCCCCAGCATATTATCACAAAGCCTACTGATTCATTCACATCCTTGGGCTAAATTTGCCACCCACAGTGTTCCTGTTGTTTTGTGTATGGAAGTGAAAAGGTTTAATTGGATATTGTTGAAAAGACACAGAGGCTAACTTTCAATTTTCATATGTAGTTCCTCCCTCTCCCTCTGCACCACCTCCCTTACTTGTCGAGAAAATTGCCCTCTCCGTGGTAACAATAAAAAAAAAAAAGCTTTTGGATTTTAGTAGTAGTTGTTGCAGAGAAAAGAAGTCAAAAAGTAGAAGTTTAAAAACGAAAAAGGGAGAGGAAGACAGCTGGGAAGAAGGCTTAATGTTTATGAGTGGGTGTGGAGGGGAAGGAACTAAGTTGAATGAGCAAAGCTGAGCTAAAAGGAAGACGGTTTTTCTGCATCCCAGAAGGCAGTACCCTATTCTTTCCTGCAGGCTTCACTCTCCAAAAGATAAGAGCTTTATCTGAAATTCTTACAGGATTCACTCCTGAAGAGCAGCTTGTCACCAAACAGCAACACTGTGATTTCCTCAGGGTATCATAGTTTATTATTATTTTTTTAATGTAACACTTTTGTGAACTCCAGCTTCTACCTGAATTCAAATGGTCATTTGGTTATAGGGTGAAATGGACCCAACAATACACCTCTCCCACTCACAGAGGTCTTTGGTTAAAACATGTCTGCCACAAGGACACAAGGAGCTGGGTCTGACTGGTTGTTTTTTTTATTTGCTTTTTTGCCTCCTGTGCTTTCCAGATTGTGAGGTTTTTTTTTCCGCTAGAAAAAAATTCCCTTGTCATTTCCTTGTCAATGACACATAGTACTGAACCCATCTGAAGAAGTATGTCACGTTGTGATGAACAGTTTCTCCTGCTAAGTAAATACAGAACCATTGTGAAAGGTTTAATAATGCCTACCCCTCCCCGCCAAAGATGTCCATACCCTAATTCCAGCGACCTGTGAATATGTTACCTTACATGGCAAAAAGGCTTTGTATTAATAGATGTGGCTAAGTTAAAAATCTTGACACAGGGTGATAGCCTGGGTTATCCCAGTACACCCAATGTAACCACAAGAATCCTTATAAGAGAGAAGGCAATGTGATGATATAAACAGAGTAAGAGAAAGATTGGAAGATGCTACGCTACTGGCATTGAAGTTGAAGGACAGGGCCAAGAACCAAGAAATGCAGGCAGGCTCTAAAGCTGGAAAAGGCCTGGAAAAGAATCCTCCTCTACATCCTTTAGCGGGAACACAAGCTTTGTTAACACATTGTATTTAGCTTGTGAGATCCATTTTTTGGACTTTGGACTTTGGAACTCCAGAATTATAAATTAATACATTTGGGTGGTTTAAGCCATTAAGTCTGTAATCATTTGTTAAAATAGCCAGAGGCAACTGATAGAGCCATGAACATTTAATAATTACTAACTGTGCACAATTTTGATACAGGCTTTCTTACTAAGGATTATTTTTTTCCTAATTACCAGGAATAAAAGTGGGGTATGGGGACAATGTCATGGTGCACTCCATTTTAGCCATATGAATTTGTATTTCCAGTATTAGAAAAAAAAAGGTGACAACTCTGAATGTATTCGTATGAAATACCAACAAAGCATAACCAAAAGAGAAAAGTGTCCAGCTGGAAATGAAGTTGGAGAAAGATGAAGAGAAGCAAGCCAATTGTGTAGTTTCCCTTCTGCTTTTTAAAATCATGATTTGTTTAACCCATTGAATTCTATTTTACAAACAGGACTGCAAGGAAGTATTGATGGATTTGATGGCATGAAAACCACAGTCACAGAGGCAGGAAAGTAAGGAATAAGTGTTAGAGTAGGAAGTGGAGTTGCTTGTGGAGAGACCTTGTGACATGTGAACAGGGCTAGGCTTAGGAGTCAGAAAGTCCTGAGTTCAAATGCTATTCTTATCCTAACTGGCTGGCTAATTCTTTGGGGAAATTAGTAATTTTTTCTGAGCTTATTTCTTCATATGTGAAAAAAATGAATACAGTACCCAACTAGGTAGAGTTGTTGTTAGGATTAAATGATGATCATAAAGCATCTAACCCAGCTTTGGCTATACTATAGCTGCTTACAAAATTGTAGTTACGATGTAAAAGAGAAAAACACTGGGAAAGGAGAATGTGGGCCATTTTATTCCACCTACAACACCTTTTATCTTTGTGACCTTGGGTAAATTATACTTCATTCTGTGCTTCATTTTCCTGGGTCTATAAAAGAGTGTAAGTACAGAACCATTGAGGGTTGGTCATTATTAACCTACCTCAAATGGTGTCTATAAATTAATATATATTGTGCTTTTCCTATGTGCAAGATCTAGCACAATAGCTACTTATTACTATTGCTGTAGTAATTGCTATGCTATAGAAGTTTGAATTGTAAGGCAGTGGAGAGTCACTGAGCTTTGCAAGAAAGTGTAGCAAAATATTTTAGTAGATGGTAATGGGGAATATTACATAAATGGATAGATATTAGGGGCAGATGTTACAAAGATTGCAGCATGGACATTTATTAAGGCCAAACTACTTAATCAGTTACATCTCTCAGGTTCCTGATGTTGCTTAATTTTTTAACCTCCCGTTTTGTGCTGCCCATTTGTACAAATATTTAATGCTCTTGACACCTCTTCAGTAGCGCATGTACTGCGAGTTCGTTTTGTTATTACTTGTGTATATTAGCATTCCTTTGTGAACCGAAAGCATGGAATTAGCTGTTGCCTCTATCCTACCTAGTTTTGTAGTTTGAATTGAAGCCTTCACCTCATTAACACCTATTCTGTCCACTATCTTAGAGAAAACGTCTCAAATTCAGGCAGATCGTTAATAAAGCAGAAAGAGTGGAGAACTTGAGATATAGGAAATTGGAACCCACTACTAGTATTGACTGATTTATGATTATCAGTTTTTGTCTCTGCCTAGTCTCATGCCACCAAAGTCTCTGAGGCAACAAAGAATAAGCAATTTTGCTCACCTTATGCAAATAAAACACAGAAAAAGGAATCACTAGAGAATTGGCACTGCAGCCTTTCTGTGGGGATTACTGCTTATTTTTAAATTACTTAAAAGATATTGAAATTATTGTGAATAAAGAGAAAACTTCCTAATAAAACAGAGAATTAAACTTAACACCTCCCCATAATGTAAACAGCTTGGTTAGGAACACAGCATTACAGAAACCACTTAAGAATTGATTGTACTTGCTCTTGGAGCAGAACTAGAAGCTCACCGTTTAGAAGCTGTGCACATTTCCCTATCAAACAGTACATAAAGTTTCCACATTCCTCAAAATTGGCTTCATTTGTGCCATGTTTTTGCTTGGAACTATGCCACCTAAAGCAGTTCTCCACCTTGAACTGGGCTCCTTTCATGCCGCAGTGCAAGTGTGTGATATACTGGCACCGTGTGCTAACATAGACCCATTTTTATATGGTAAGAACTAGCATGGCCTAGGGAATTGGAAAGCATGTCTGAAATCCTCCCCATAGACTATGTCCCTTCCTTTAAAAACTATCATACTGCAAGTTCCAATTGAATTAAAGGCCATTTTGCTCCTATAGGGAAATAGATTTTGTTGTAATTTTTACATTCCCCAATAACAGTCTGTTCTTTGTTTACTGAAGAGAGCTTTCGTGTCATAAAAATGGCATTGTTTGACAGAGAAACAGAATCATCGTTTTATTATAGAAACTTTGCTCTTACAACTGCAAAAATAAATAGCTCATCTCTTAAGCTCCTGATCAATGTCTAACACCTCCCTCCCCCAGCAACACTTCACTGCAAGTATATTAACACTCTATAATAGCAACTCCACTCACCTACCAAGAAATGATCTTCACAAACGATTTACAGCTAAACCAGAGCTTAAACACATAGCACCCAATCAAGGGCAGATTTTTATCTTTTCCCCCGTCATATAAGTTCTGAGAAGAAATAGATTAATGATCTCAGAGACAACTGCTGAGAAAATTTACGAAGTATATTGTTTATTCTAAAGAATGAGATCTAGTCGTTAAGCACTTTTTTCCCTTATATGTACACCCAAAGGTAACCATTACACCATCTTGATGCGAATTTAGGATATAGATTTACTCATACCTCTCTTCTCCATTTGGATATTGTCTTGTCTGTGTGAGTGCACACAGGCACATGCACGCATACACGCATGCACTCTTGTTTCACACTTATTAGTAAAACTCACAAAGATTTCCAAACCATTAATATATCATTGTTTAACATGAACACATGGTTGTTCACTCTCCATATGTATCTTCACTTTGTAGCACTCAGAATTTGGCAAAATGAGAAGGCTGAAACCTCATGTATTAAATATATTCTATATAACATATGTCTTAATTGCTGTTACTGTAAAGAAACCTGGACTAGCCAGATTTGACTAATTTCTACCTAAGGTATTCAAATTCTTATAAATAGATTCATTGCTTTAATCACACAAGAATGGTTTATATGAATGTAATTATCTTCATTTTCTAGCTGAATAAACTGAGCCTGATTCTATCTCTATATAGGAAACATGAATTGAACAGCAGTTCCAATTATTTTGATAATTCAAATCTTCACATCTACCAGTGGAAGACAGAAGAAGAGGTTTAGGGGGCTTGAATTATTCTGATTGACTGTGTACATGAGTGTAATTGCCCCTAGATAATCACTCATTTCTTCACTTCATTTCCCATCTACAGGTAGTATCAGTAAACAGTAATATCTTTTGCTTTGCCTCAGTTTACTGATGGCTGCAGTTAGAAATAAAAAAGCAAGGTTTCGTTTCAGTACTTAAATGAGTAACATCTCAAATGTTTTGAAAACGTAAAAAGGTTGAATACATTTTTAAAAATGTTTTGTTTGCTTTGACTTTTGATTTTTGAACAGATTAGTACAATACTCTTATACTCCTTCCCTAGAAATAGGAGTACTATCTGAAGACTTATTTCCTAAACAGAAGTGTCAGGTCTAATGCATTAGTAGGTATTAAGGCAATGAAAAGTTATAGTCATAAAATGTGGCATCATAACATATATTAATAATTCTTATCACTGATAATCTTTTATTATCAGTGTTGTATTTCTGGAGAGATTCCATTTGCTTCTCACATTCTGAAAGTCTCTGTTTATCCTTTACAGTAGGAATGTAAGAATTTAACAAAACATTATGAATGTTTACCTTTTTTCTAAACTAAAACTATAATCCCTATTTACCCTTATATTATAAAATATAATATTACAAGTGGAATCAGCAAAATGTTTAATAATTTTCTGGGACAGCTTTTACAAGCAATGGAGTTGAATTTATGTTCATGATGTGCAGTAGAGTTATTATATTCTCCTTAAATAAAAAGATGCATGAAGTTAAATTAGAAATGTTTTGCATGTTTTTATGACAGGACATTTAATCAAAGAGGGGATCCATGAGGTTTTCTTGGGTTACTGCAATTTAATTTTCCATTTCTTTCTTGGAAAGGACATTGGATGCAGTTGTAGGAGGTTAATATTTCTAATATGCCACTTTTATTGTGGCATTCTTCTGCTCTCCAACCTCCGATGATTTCCCATTGCCTTCAACATGATGTCCTTATTTGGTCATCTAGTGTTCAGAGCCCTCACATTCTGGCCCCAGCTTCCCTTTTCAACTTAATCACAGGCATCATAATTCTGCTAACTACACAGCTGCCCTTCCCACTCTTTCTCAACCACTCTGCTGCATTCTGACTTCTACACTTTGGTTTTAAAGCCACTCCTTTTCTGAAAATCCTTCTCCCATTAGGTCATTATTAATTGAGTTCATCCTCTAAGTTACAGTTCACGTTCCTGTTCCTCTGTGGCACCTTTCCTGAACCTGGTCCCATATAACATCCTATCTCTCAGACTCCCATTAGCATAGAATATGTGGTCTATAGACTATTACATTTGTCATTTACATATTGTCTTCTATTATTGGGCAGCTGCATGTGTAAGCATGCATGGGCTGGCCTGAAGGTCATCTACATTGCAAGTTCATCACAAGTTCACTGACTTCACCAGAGAGGCTCTTTTATATCATCCATGAGGCACATTCCCTACTGTGATATATTATGCATAGAATTATTTCAATAAATATTTTCTACTTATTTGACCAATGCTTAAATACCTGTCAACTCTAGCCTCTTGTATCTGGGATTTCTACAGTATTTGGACAGTATCTTCAGAATGCAAAATTAGGAGGAGTATGTACCAGGCAAGCTATTATAAATAATGCCCTCAAATAGTTACATTTTATTATTCATGTCTTATTATTTATCTTCTGCTTTGGTATTTTAGTTCACTTATGTTTAAATTTGCTGTCTACGTTCCTATGAATAAGGACAAGAGAATTTGTCTTGATTAGTGGAAGTTAGAGGGCTTCCAAAATGATGTTATTCAAGATAGAACAACAAATTAATATGGAAAAAATGAGTAATAATCCCCAAATATGTACATGCATATCTCATTTTATTGGGCTTCACTTTATTGCACTTTGCAGATACTTCACCTTTTATAAACTGAAGACTGCATGGAGCAAGTCCATCAGCACAGTTTCTCCGAGAGCGTGTGCTCGCTTTATTTCTGTGTCACGTTTTGGTAATTCACTCAATATTTCAAACATTTTTATTGTTGCTATATTTGTTATGATCCGTGATCAGTGACCTTTGATGTTACTATTGTAAGTGTTTTGGGATGTCATGAACCACACTCATATGAGATGGCAAACTTGGTAGGGTGCAGTGGCTCACACCTGTAATCCTCACACTTTGTGAGGCCAAGGCAGGAGGATCGTGTTAGCCTCGGAGTTTGAGACCAGCCTGGGAAACAAAATGAGACCATGTTTTTAAAATATATATATAGAAAAATTAGCTGGGCATGGTGGCACATGGCTGTGGGGGGCCCTGCCAGCTGCATGGGAGGCTGACACAGGAGGATCACTTGAGCCCAGGAGGACAAGGAGGCAGTGAGCCATGTTCACTCCACTTCACTCCAGCCAAAATGACAGAGCCATACCCTGTCTGAAAAAAAAAAGACAAACATTTTTTCAACTTTAATTTTAGATTCCGGGAGTACATGTGTAGATTTATTACCTGGATATATTACATGATGCTGAGGTTTTGAGTACAAATGATCCTGTCACCCAGGTACTGAGCATAGTAACCAATAGTTAGTTTTTTAACCCTTGTTTCCCTCCCTCCCCACTCTAGTAGTCCTCAGTTTCTATTGTAGCCATCATTGTGTCCCTGAGAATCCAATGTTTAGCACCACATGAGGACATGTTGTATTTGGTATTCTGTTTCTGCATTAATTCATTTAGAATAATGGCCTCCAGCTGCATCCATGTTGCTGCAAAGGACATGATTTTCATTTTTATGACTGCATAATATTCCATGGTGTATATGCACCATATTTTCTTTCTCCAGTCTGCCATTGATGAGCACCTAGATTGATTTCATACCTTTGCTATTGTGAATAGTGCTGAAATGATGATGAGAATACGTGTGTCTTTTTAGTAGAGCAATTTGTTTTCTTTGGGCTGTATATCCAGTAATGGAATCACTAGGTTAAACAATAGTTGTGTTTTAAGTTCTTTGAGGAATCTCCAAACTGTTTCACAGTGGCTGAACTAATTTGCATTCCCATCAACAGTGTATCAGTGTTCCCTTTTCTCCACAGCCTCAGCAGCATCTGTCATTTTTTTTTAATTTTTAATAATAGCTAGTATGAATGGTATGAGATGGTATCTTATTATGGTTTTGATTTGCATTTCTCTGATGATGAGTGATGTGGAGCACTTTTTCATATGTTTGTTGGCCACTTGTATGTCTTCTTTTGAGAAGTATCTGTTTATGTCTTTTGCCCATTTTTTGATGGGGTTATTTGATTTTTACTTGTTGAATTGCTTAAGATTCCTATAGATTCTGAATATTAGACCTTTGTCAGATGCATAGTTTGCAAATATATCCTCCCATTCTGTAGACTGTCTGTTTACTCTGTTGATAGATTCTTTCACTGTGCAGAGCTCTTTAGTTTAATTAAGTTGCACTTGTCAATTTTTGGTTTTGTTATAATTGCTTTTGAGGACTTAGTTATAAATTCTTTCCCAAGTCCAATGTCCAGAATGGTATTTCCTAGGCTTTCTTACAGGATTCTTATAATTTGAGATGTAACATTTAAACCTTTAATCCATCTTGAGTTAATTTTTGTATATGGTGTAAGGAGGGGGTCCAGTTGCATTCTTCTGCATATGGCTAACCAGCTATCCCAGCATCATGTCTTGAAGAGAAAGTCCTTTTTCCATTACTTATTTTTGTAAGATGGCAAACTTAATCCATCAGTGTTTTGTGTGTTCTGACTACTCCACTGATCAGTCATTCCCTCATCTCTCTTCCTCTCCTTGGGCCTCCGTATTCCCTGAGACACAACAATATTGAAATTATGCCAATTAGAAACCCTACAATGTCCTCTAAGTGTTCAAGGGAAAGAAAGTCACATGTTTATCACTTTAAATCAAAAGTTAGAAAGGATTAACCTTGGTGAGGAAGGCATGTCAAAAGCCAAGGTAGGCTGAAAGCTACACCTCTTGTGCCAGTTGGCCAAGCTGTGAATGCATAGGAAACATTCTTGAAGAAAATTAGAAGTACTACTCTGTCGAACACAGGAATGATAAGAAAGTGTAACAGCCTTATTGCTAATGTGGAAAATGTCTTAGTGGTCTGGATAGAGGATCAAAACAATCACACCATTATCTTAAGCAAAAGGCTAATCTAAATCAAGGACTGCAATTCTATGAATGCTGAGAGCAGTGAGGAAACTGCAGAAGAAAAGTTGGAAGCTAGCAGAGATATGTTTATGAGGCTTAAGGAATAAGCCCTCTCTGTAACATAAAAGTGCAAGGTAGAGCAACAAGTGCTAATGGAGAAGCTGCAGAAAACTATCCAGATCAAGCTAACATCTAAGTTCATAAAGGTGGCAATACTAAACAACAGATTTTCAATGTAGACAAGACAGCCTTCTATTGGAAAAGGAAACAATCTAGGAGTTTCATAGCTAGAGAGAAGTCAATGCCTGGCTTCGAAAGTTCAAAAGACAGGCTGACTCTCTTGTGAGGGGCTAATGTAACTGGTGACTTTCAACTGAAGCCAGTGCTCATTTACCATTCCAAAAATCCTAGGGCCCTTAGCATTCTACTCTGCCTGTGCTCTGTAAATCAAACAACAAAGCCTAGATGACTGCACATCTCTTTACAGCATGGTTTGATGAATATTTTAAGCCCTCTGTTGAGACCTACTTCTCAAAAAAAAAAAGATGTCTTTCAAAATATTACTGCTCTTTGACAATGTCCCTGGTCACCCAAGAGCCCTAGGAAGATGTCCAAAGAGATTGATTTTGTTTGCATGGCTGCTAACACAACATCCATTCTGCAGTCCTTGGATCAAGAAGTCACTTCAACTTTCAAGTCTTAATACTTAAAACATAACATTTCATAAATGTATC
Organism: Cacajao melanocephalus; assembly: GCA_963573385.1. NCBI lineage: Eukaryota > Metazoa > Chordata > Mammalia > Primates > Pitheciidae > Cacajao > Cacajao melanocephalus. The sequence goes on from CAUYLG010008969.1 coordinate 44,522, forward strand.
ATTGCTATATGTGCTGAGTCCACTGATGGATCTGGATAAAGTAAACTGAAAACGGAAAGCACTCACCATTCCAGATGCCATTAAGAAAATTTGTGATTGAGGGGAGGAGGTCAAAATATCAACATTATCAGGAGTTTGGGAGTAGTTGATTCCAACCCTCATCAATGACTGTGAGTGTCCAAGATTTCAGTAGAAGTCACTGCAGATGTGGTAGAAATAACACAAGAACCAGAATGAGAGGTGGAGACTGAAAGTATGATGGAATGGTTGTATTCTCAAGGAAAAACTTTAGTGGATCCAGAGTTGCTGCTTATGGATGAATAAAGGAGGTGGTTCCATGAGATGGACTGTACTCTTGGTGATGATACTATGAACATTGTTGAAATGACAACAAAGAATTTACAATATTCCATGAACTTAGTTGATAAAGTAGCATCAGGGTTTGAGAAGATTGACTCAAATTTTGAAAGAAGTTTTATTGTGAGTAAAATGCTATCAAACAGTATCACATGCTACAAAGAAATCATTGGTTACAAAGAAGAGCAAATCGATGCAGCAAACTTCATTGTTGCTTTATTTTAAGAATTTGCCGCAGCCACCCAACCTTCAGCAGCCACCACCCTGATCAATCAGCAGCCATTGTCATTGAGCCAAGAGCCTGTCCAGCAAAAAGATTATGACTCCCTGGAGGCTCAGATGTTCGTTATACCATTTTTTAAGCAGTAAAGTATTTTTTTTAATTAAGGTATGTACCTTTTTTAGATACAATGCTATTGCACACTTGACAGATGACAGTAAAGTGTAAACATAACATTTAATGCACTGGGGAACCAAAACCATTCGTTTGCCTTGCTTTATTGTGATATTTACTTTATTGCAGCAGTCTGGAACCAAACCCACAATATTTCCAAGGCAGTCCTGTATATTGTTTCATGTCTCTTTTTCTCTAAAATGTATGTAGGAGAAAAAATTATATCACTTATGTTACTGGGTCATAATATCAAAATCCTGCGAATCTGATGCACATGACAAAAACTGGTCTTAAACCTATCCCAGTTATCCTTTGTTAATATGCCAAATTTATAGAACAATAGAGTTTCAAGAATTGTGAACAATGTAGATTAACTAATAGATCTAATGTTGAACGGCTAAAATTATCAGTGCCCTTTGTATCAGTTTACAAAGGTATTTGCAAACCATTGTCAACAAATTATAGCATAAAATTCTTTTTTTCTTTTTGACTTTGAAATTGTATTTCAACATCCACAATTAGACCACATTATTTACTTACTGGATTGTGAAAGTGAAAGGCGTTTTCACTTTTGGATGTTAAAGGTTTTATTAAATGACAAGTAAATCAATCCCACAAGTTTTGTGTGGCAGAATAGCTTGGAAAGGGCCATTTTAATCTTTCTTTCAACAAAGGGAAGTAATTTATTTTAAAAATAACACAGTAATAGTAGATTAATGTATTACCATTTCAAGGAAATCACCAAATTTGGTAGGTTTAAGAAGTTTTTTTTTTTTTTTTGAGCTTACAATGCTCTTTATTTTTTTTTATATTTTTAATTTTTTTTAAATTTTACTTTACGTTCTGGGGTACATGTGCAGACCATGCAGGTTTGTTACATAAGTATACACGTGCCATGGTGGTTTGCTGCACCCATCAACCCATCATCCAGGTTTTAAGCCCCCAATGCATTACGTATTTGTCCTATGTTCTCCCTTCCCTTGCCCCCACCCCTCGGCAGGCCCCGGTGTGTGATGTTCCCCTCCCTGTGTTTAGGTGTTCTCATTGTTCAACTCTCACTTAGGAGTGAGAACATGCGATGTTAGGCTTAAGAGATTTTTAAACTCCCCAAAATATCAGTAAATTGAAACACTACTACAAAAAAAAGAGAAATACATTTCACAGACTGTCTTAGTGTTTTTTGAGTTTGAATATCTAATAATATAATTTCTTAAACAGCTATTATATTTTTCATTTCTGAAGTTAGCCAAATGATCAGTGATTTTTGCAATACTGATAAACAGTACTTAGGAAAGGAACATGTGTTCTAGCAATTTCCACACATTTCTGATGCTAATTACTTGTTTCCTTTTTTGTTTTATTTGTATATGTTTTATTTTACGTTTTGTGAGTACCTAGTAGGTTTATATATTTATTTGGTACATGAGATGTTTTGACACAGGCATGCAATGTGCAGTAAGCACATCATGTAAAATGCAGTATTCAACCCCTCAGGCATTTATTATTTATGTTCCAAACAATCAATTATACTCTTTTTAGTTACTTTAAATGTACAATTAAATCATTATTGACTATTGTCCCCCTGTTGTGCTATCAAATACTAGGTCTTATTCATTCTTTCTAATTAATTTTTTGTACCCATTAACTATCCCCACCCCACCCCTATTTCCCCACTACCCTTCCCGTCCTCTACTCTCTATGTCCATGAGTTCAATTGTTTTGAATTTTAGCTTCCACAGATAAATGAGAACATGCAATGTTTGTTTTTCTGTGTCTGATCGATTTCACTTAACATAATGACCTCCATTTCCAACAATGTTGTTGCAGATGACAGAATCTCATTCTTTTTTGTAGCTGAATAGTACTCCACTGTGCATAGGTACCACATTTTCTTTGTCCATTCATCTATTGATGAACACTTAGGTTGCTTCAGTAGATTTCAAAATGCAGTAACAAGAGTCCTCAGTCAGTTAAGATCCAATAATAAAAGGCCTGCATATTCTCTGGGTCACCACATGGGTATTAGGAGCAGTGGTATTTAAAACTATTTTGTATAATTTAGGTAAAGAAAAGCTGAAGACTAATTAAGCTTGATTCCTTCAGAAGATGGTCCTTGACCTTTACATTTCATGTGATATCTCTGCCGTATGCTCTGATAACTCTCCCTGTTTCCCTTCCCATAATACCTCAGGTTATTGTCATTGTTTTTTTATTGCCTGTCATCATTACTAGTTTGTTTTCTTTTTGAGAACAGGAACTATTTTCTCCTTCACTGCTACAGCTTCTGCACCTATCTCAATGAGCGACACAACAGAAGCACTTAAAATATTGCTGAAACCCAATTTGGGAGATATTCTACAAAATACCTGGCCTCTGTTGGTCAAAACTATCAGTGTTATAAAGTTCAAAGAAAGGCAAATAACTATTTCAAATTAAAAGATGCTAAAGAGATATGACAACTGAAATTAATGCATGAGCCTGGAACAGACCAGGAAATAAAAATATAGCTATAAATTTCATTAATGGGATAATTGTCATACTCTAAATATAGAGTACGGATAAGATTGTGATCTAAAGCCGTGTTAAATTTCCTGACTTTGAAATTGAGCTGAAGTTATTTAAGAGAATGTCTTTGCTACTAAGAAATAAAAACTAAAGTATTTAAGGGTAAAGGGGCATGATATCTGTAAATTATTGTCAAACGATTCAGAAAAATTTATATATAAAATATTAGATATACAGGTATATATCTATACACAGAGAGAGAATAATAAAATGATAAATGTTTAAAAATAATGTGGCAAAATGTTAACAAATGGTGAATCTGGGTAAGGGGTACCTGGGTGTTCTTTATCTTGCAAATATTCTGCAAGTTTGAAACTATATAAAATAAAATGCATTTTAAAACGTATTTGTTCAGTGAGTAAAGAACAAAAAATGATAATTGCAGTCAGAAGATGTTTATGAAGTTGATTATGAAGATTGTTAAGAAATTACCAATGAAGGTGCTGAAAGAACATTCAGAAAAGAAGTAGGGAAGGTTAATCAAGTAGGAAAATATCCAAACCAGTATAAAATGTAAATGAGAAGTGAGGAAGTAAGTGGAAGACAATAAGGATGGTTTTTGATTTGGCCACTCTATGTGGAGAGGCAGCTGAATGTAAGAATAGAAGCCAAAATGAAGGTGTTCATGAGCTGGTTGAAAGCTAGACAAATTATTAGCATCCTCACCAGGAAAACTCAGTTACTGGAAAGACTGCAATTCAGTACCTCCCTGACTTCCATACTTATTTTTTTCAACACATAAAATGGTTCTATAAACTCTTTTACCTCTGAATTCTTAATATTAATTTTTTAAAGTTGTAAATAAAATAGCATCAGTTCTACCTTGTTACATTTCAGCTTAATTCATGTTTATTTACTGAAAATGGCAACTTTTGAAAATCACCATTGGCATTTATGCTGTGTAGATTGTTGATTTTTATAGAAAAATATAAAAATATGACAAGTTTGATTTTTAAAGTATTTTCTTAGACATACAAATACTAAATGTTCAACTCAACATGTAAAATTTTTATTTGAGTATTATTTAGGTGGAATTCCATTTTAATGAATACAATAACAAATTGTAATTTTGTCTAAAAGCCTAAAATGCCCTAGTTATAATATGCATGGTTTCACTGTTTAACTTCCTATTTCATACGGTTGCTATTTATAACCACTTCACTCAACTCTGGGGGGACTTAGTAAGATTAAAGACTTCTGATTCACTTTGTATTTGAATTTTTTTTTCTTCCATCTTTGCTCAGCTAGTGGAATCTATGATGAATTCTCATCTCCCAGGGGTAAGCTGTTTTTAGTAATCCCCAGTAGCTGACTTATGACTCCTTAGAAATAGCATTGATTCCTTCCTTCTCCTGTGTTTTGTTTCTTCTAGAATGATAGAATCCATGTAGACATGATGAATTATCATGCTTAGGTACTGGTAAGCATGTAACGATTTTAGTTTTGTTCACTTATTTGTGTAACAAATACCTGGGATCATACTAGAGAAATAAAGAAGCACAATTAGCATTCTACTTGTTTAGTATGACTAAAGCTAGGTTGAGGAAATAGAAAAGGACCAGAGGTCATATGAGAATGAAGATAATACTAGAAACAGCATGTTTGAGAGAGTAACATCTGGTAAAAGTAGCAGATTGGGGGCAGAGAGCAGAATTTTGTAGATGGATATTTTGGAGTCAAGTAGTTTGAGTAATGATCAGATCTAAGGTGTTTATCATGTTTAGGTGCCTCAAAGGAATAGAGATGAAAGTCATTGTATTTAAGAAGTTCTGGAATTATAAAACTAAGTTGTAAAGTCAAAGAAATTATAGTAGCAAATAATAGAATACACTTAAAAGGAAACCAAATGAAAAGAAAAACAATAGTTACTCTCACTGTATGCTTGTGTTTTTTATTGGCAAGAAATTATTTTAACCACCATTTTTATAATATCTTAATGAAAAAATACTGAAGCATATGCTATATTAAATCCCTCTCTTTATTTCTAGAAAGCGAATCAAAGGAGAAAATTCCCATTCTGCTATAGTAAAAGACCACTAAGTAAAGAGCCTATTCGTGTATGATAAATCCCATAGCAATATACATTATTTTTTTACAGCTCCCTTTTTGAAATGAATGTTTGTATGTGTTGACCAAAGAGGGGGATAAAAAGTCGAAATTTCATTTTGAAATATTTTATAAATGCATAGTTGTATTGCAGTTATGAATCTCCTTAGATTTTTAAGGAGGCTGCTTCAAAGGATGTCATTAATAATCTTCTCAGGTGCTTACAAAGCATGTGTCTGTCAGCAGAATTACAGAATCACCCAACTAGAGAACAGGTTTCACAATACCCTGAGACCTATTTTGTTCATTAGAGAGGAAAATGGCTTGTTTTGAGTCTAAGTCGACATGCTTGCTAATTTCAACAGTAAAAGCTGTTCATTGTGGTCGGGTTTAATTTAGAGCCTGTTAAGGTTCAGATTAAATTTGATCAGATTACGTTTACAGCATATTTCTTAAATGAACTTTAAAATCCTAAAAGAAGGGAAAAACTACAGCAAACATTGAGTAATGTATCTAAAACTGATAAGCAAAAAAAAAATCTGGCTAATTAGGGTGAATTAATATTAAATAAAAGAAGAGCAGCCTGATAAAGATAATCTTTGTTATATAAAAATTTTAAGTATCAAAAAGCACAGTTTTTCATTTAAGTTCCAGACTATACTGAATATATTTGTCCACTGCCACATGCATAGTGCCTAGTGCTTAGAAATATTAAAATGAATGGATGAGTAAATGAATTTATGTATTTTGCTAGCTCTGTGTATTTAAAGTTCTTTGTTGACTTTGAGGTGAAAATTTGACTTCATCTGAGGTTTCTGGGTAAGTCCATTTTAAAAATTCTATTGAACATATTCAGACATTTTAGAGTCAGCAATTCCAAAGCAACCTTTCAGCTTCCCAGAGTTTCACATTCTAACACTGGAAAACATCTTATTTCATAAAATCGATATGCTACTATATGGTTCCTACTTTAAAATTTGTTCAGTACTCTCCAACTAACTTATGCCACTTACTTCAATAGCTGTCTTTGGCAATTTGTTCCATATTTCAAACACTCTTTTGTATAAAGAAACCATAAAAGTTAGAAACCTGAAAATTGGATTTTTCTTCTGAGTAATCACAGCTTACAAATGTGGAAAATTTGTTAAAAGTTAGCCCCTCCAATTTTTCAGTACAGAGAGGAGAAAGTGCCTAAAGTAGATGTACAATGTTTGGATAAGTTTTTTACATTATTTTAATATTACCAAAAGCAATTGAGTTTAAATCACAAAGCCTGTTTCTCTACCTCTTTACAAAAGAAACGCTACAGAATAATCAAAATTTGGCCTTTCCCAAACCAAAAATCATTAGAAAATCAGCAGGAGTCAAAGGACGTGACAGGTAACTAAGTTTCATATAAGTTTCATGTACATTGCTATCTACCACTTTCATCTCTTCACCTTCTTTGGCCTCATGTGGTAGAACATCATATTTAAAATGATACAAACTTGCTGGCTTGTTTACTAGTATGGTTATTATAAGAGAAAAATGAGAAAATGTGGATAAAACATCTGTCACGTATTGCTTATAAACTAACAGTAAATATTACTTTTATTTTCCCCAATTAAAATAAGATTTACTGAATTTTAGAACCAGAACTAGTCAGATGCCTTTTTTTTTTCATAAATGTCTTCATGACTGTCTTAGAGATTTTTGTCCTTAAATGTAGAGACCAAGATGACAGAGACAATAGGTAGACACTGAAGAAAGGGAAGAATTTCTTAATGATCTTACATTACTACCTATAAATTAAAAATTGTTGGCTTTATTCTATTTGTATTTTTATTTAAAATAGTGCTATATTAAAGTCATTTATAATATAGGAAAAAATGAATACTAACATCTAATCTGATGCTTTCCAAACTTGCCTAAATCATAAAAGTTAATTCGATAATTTATTTAAAATGCAAGATTCCCAGCTCTTTCCATTACAAATTCATTAGTTCTGGAGTGAGGCAAAAAGGTTTGGTGATTCTTATGGACAGGCAGCTTAAGAGAAAGGCTGATTACCTCATCTACTTCACCTTTTCGTTTTACGGATGAGGAATCTCAGGTACAGTGAAGTTAAATAAGTAATATCTCTTAAATCAGTTCTGTGCTCTTTCTGTTTTTTAAATAAATATACCTTAATTTTCACATCAAACAGAATGATATTATAAGTATAAATGGCTTTCTGTCTTTTAAACACATTGTCATAATTCAGAATAACATTTCTTACTCAAGGCACTCATGCAGTGGTTTAAGAAATACCAAGTACTCTGGAATGACTCCATCTGAGCCTTTAAATAAAGAAGAAAGTCTTTTTAAACAAGATTTTCTTTATTTAAAGTACCATTGTTGTACTTTATAAAAAAGAAAATCTTCTTTATTTAAAGGCTCAGATGAAAAGATTTTCATCTGAAATATTTTTGGTATCTAAGAATGAAGCATGTTTCCTGTTACATTTTCTATAAGCCCTTACACAGTAACGCCTTTTTTATTTCTAAAAGTGTTTTGGCTGGTTTTACCATTGTACTTTACTTTGTATTATGGAAAAGGAATACACAATGCTGAAGAACCCCATACTAAGCAATATTTGTTCTTACAGGCAACACTGCAGGATTTGGAACAGAGGCGCCCCCAATTGGAAGAACTCATTACTGCTGCCCAAAATTTGAAAAACAAGACCAGCAATCAAGAGGCTAGAACAATCATTACGGATCGAAGTAAGTTTTCTTTTAACAAGCATGGGACACTCAAAGCAAGATGCATGACAAAATTCAATAAAAACTTAAGTTCATATACCCCTTCACATTTATAAAAATAATGTGAAATAATTGCAAAAGGTAACAATTGTACTGAGATTTTCACTCCATAATATTATCTTTTAACAACTGAATGTAATTCCATTGAATAGAAGAAATCCGTTTTTTAATCAATTCAGGGCTTATATAGTTGCAAAGCAAGGAATGATGGGTGTGGTGACCACAGTGTGGCAGAAAATTTGTACTTTAGTTGTCATCTATCAGGGCTGGCATCCATGAAGATGCCAGTTTCTCCCTCATATCCTTGGTTGTTGGTCCAAGCAAGCAATGGCTTCTTCCTGGGCCATCTTTCATTCCCATCTGCAGTGACTTTCAGATCTGGATATCTTGCTGCTACTTTGATGCCCCCATTATGTAATATCAAAAATCATTGTACTGTACCTTATGCCATACTAGCGTGGGCAGGAAATTTGGTAAGATCCATCTGACTAGACTCTGTTCATACTCTTTTCTTCTGACCTACATTCCTATGCATTTAATGGGCAGAGTGATTTGCAGTGATTGTGCATTGTGTCAGTAGGTTTCCATGGGATCAGGAAGAGGAATAGTGGAAGAAGTAGGGGAAACTCACCATCCAGTTTCCCTCAGAGATTCTCCTCAGAAATAAGGTCCAGGTCAGCTCTGCTTTCAAATTCTCTCAGATCTCTCTGGGTTTCCTCACTTCTCTCTACCTTCCTTCCCTCCAGGAACAGACACATTAGTATTAAATTTTCGTGCTTCCCCCACAGTATGCCCTCATTTCCCTTCGCACAACTCGAGGAATCCTTTCTAGTGCAGGAAGGAGGAAAACCTTCCTTCAACCATCTTTTTCTCTCTTTGAAATCTTCTGTCTTTTACCAAGCCTAGACTTTTGAAACTTGGAAACCATGAGAGTCTATATCTTCATAATTTATATTCTGCTATGGTAACCCTTCCCTAAGGAAATGACTAGTTGTCAACATGTTGGGGGAAGTGAAAGAGTAACCAGAGTAAAAGGTTAATATTTTAAACTATTATTAGTCATACTTCCACACATTGGGTAACTACTTATTGATAATAGCTAGTATTTATTGAGTAACTAGATGGTGTGTGTGTGTGTGTGTGTGCATTTCTGTATGTATTTGTGTGTGTGTGTACAAAATCTTTATAGAACCTGTGAGCTATATTTTATAATTCCCAGTTTATAGATGAGAAAACAGATTCCAAGACCAGTTTATCAAATTGCTGAAGCTTACAAAACAAGCAAAGAACAGAGCTTGGAATTTGCAAATGTCTCTTTCTGGCTTGAAAGTCTGCACTCTTTCTAGTATATTTACCATTTCACATCTTGTTTTATTGCTTTTGTTAAGGACCTTAATCATTGGACTAAGGCTAAATACTTCTTTTGTCTGTAATTATGTATGTTTTGATTCATTTCCTTAAGACATGACTTCTTTTCGTTGTAGTGATTGGTAATTAAATTAGGCTGTTCTTGGTTTTGAAAGTGTAACTCTTTATTGTTACTTAAACAATGAATGTGGATGTATGCTAATGTATTATTTCAGTAAAACTAGCCACTATAACAGGTAATCTCCCAAATCTTGGAGGCTTACTACAGTAGAAATTTACTTATTTTAGTGCAGTCCAAAATAAGCAGCCCTCTGTGAAGTCATTCAGGAGCCCAAGCTCCTTCCATCTTTTGTGTCCAGAGCATATGATGCATATGCATTTAATGGACAGATGAAGAATGAATATGACTCATAAAAATTTTTCGTGAGCCAAGTCTGCAAGTGGTGTGTGTTAATTTTGTTCACAGTCTGTTGGATGGAACTTGTCACATGGTCATACCTGACTGCGAGGGAGGTGGGGAAATAGCATCCACTGGTTAGCCTAGGAAGAAGAACAAATTTGGTAAGAAACTAGTCAACCTCTGCATAACTAATTTGAACAAGGAAGAATGCACTTGTATTCTATGAGTTTGTGTAAATTATAGGATGTCATATCTATAACTCGCAAGGCAAGAGCAAAATTGCCTTTTATGATCAACATAGATAGCTGTACAGTTGATTTAGTGGACCATTCCTCCACCATACTGGAACTTTGAGGGTTCTCCAACAGGTTGAAACACACTGACCCAAAACAGTGAATCTCAGTGAGTGACTTACTCAGTATGAGACTGAATTCCCATTACACAGGTAAGTGATCAGTTTCTTTCTTGAAAAATATGGAAATTTGGCAATGACATTTATGCAAGTCTGAACATACTATATAGAGAGTCATTTGTTATTTTACTAATGAAAAATAACTTCAATAGTTTTCCCTAAGAGGAAAATAACATGAATGTATTACACAGTATTTGTTCAACATTGTCTGAACATTTTCCATTTTCCCCTGCATTTATTTTATATTGCATTGACTTTTTCATAATAGAGATTAAAATTGAATGATCAGGGGGCAAGTTTGTACCTCTCTGCCAATAGTCAGTGATTTGAATAGTTCTTCTTTTCTAAGCTTTTGTCTTTTATGAATGAATACCTTTATGAATATTTGCAGCATAGTGGAAAGACTCTAATCCAAATGATCCAAGAAAGCACTTTCTTAAAAGCAAGTGTCTGCTGAGACATGTCATACTGCTTATTAAGAGCCTAAGCTGGAATCTTTGTTCCAAATATGTCTGGAGCCTCTAAATGCTGGTACCAGGATAAATCTGGCAAGATATGTTTATCTAAACAATGTCATTTGCAGCCCTGCTATACTTCAGTTTATCTCTCCATTTAAAGTCTATGGAATGTGATGGAAATTCAATACTTATAAAGTTTCAATCGTGTTCAAAATAGAATTTTTTTTAGTAAAGATTTGGTTTTCAGGGAAAGGACAGAAATAAAATACTTGCTCATAAATTTGTATTTTCTCATTTGTCGATTTTGGTCTTCTTTTTTATTGCCATGAAACTTCTAGAAATACTTAAAAAGAAATCAGCTAAATAAAAAATAGTTAATATATGTATGTAATACTATATTGAAACATTTTTCTTTCTTTGGTAAATCCCATTTCATAACTGAACAGTTGGGAAAATCTATACATAGTTATTGAAGTCTATCAAGAGAAGTTCAGTACAAAGCTATTTCTGTCTACGAGAAATATTTATGGTAAACTTCAAATAATTGGGTGTGCAAACCACCACCATGTTTTACTATATGAAACTATTTCTATGGTATCTGTTGTATTCAGATAATTATATTGTTGGAAATCATGCAGTAATAATCTAGGTAAGAGAAAACAATTTTATCTAAATGACATCAAATGAAAAATTCTCCCTCTTTCTCATGTTCAAGTTGCTCATTTTTCTTTAACTCTTTGGTTTCTAAATTTATCAATCATTTCTGGTAATTTTTTTCTGCAAAAGGGCCAGGTCAGAGGACCAAAAGCAGTAAGATCAGAAGAATTTATATGTGCTTCCTTGGAGGCGTCTGAATTATATGAAATTCTTGTTCACGTCCATTAATACTGCAAAGTATAATACCATAATATCTTGCATAGCATAGCAGTGAAGAGGATTTGGAAACAAAGAATTGCTTCATTTTATCATTCTATTTCACAAATAATATTGGTGAATGTGGTTCCCGTGACATTTGGATTTAAGAGCCTTGTTTCTGTAGCTTCTCCCTCCATAACCCCCACCACTACTATTTTAGGGCTGTACAGCAATAGCATGCTTTTTTACTTTAGAAGTCAGGCTGCCTAGACTGGCTACTTGTTAGCTTTGTGACTTTGAACAAATGACTAATCTCAGTAAACTATCTGCTCTTAGGTTTCTTCTCTGTAAAATAGGCTCACTTATATCTATCTCATGGGTTGGAATAGTTAGATGAAATAATCAATGTAGAACACTTAGCTCAGAGCCATAGTAAAAACTCAAAGAATGTTAGCATTTGTTATTTTAATTATAATCTATTTGGGTGGTTTGAGTGCTTAGTGCAAAATACTTAATGAGCTTTTTGGTAGCCGTTTAGTTATTTCACCCCTCCCACCACCCCAAAAAGGAGAGATTTAAAAGGCAAAAAGGAGGAGGTTGCTTTGGAAAAGATGGAATAAGTTATATAAATAGAATTAAACAAATATTTGGGAAAGCCTTTTTGTGGGAAATGCTGCAAAATCTTCACCCATTCTCTGTAAATTTAATAGGTAGATATTACTATTCCCATTTTAGAGACATAAAACTGAGAATCAGAGAGCCTACATAACTTGTGTAGGGTCTTAGGAAGATGGCAAGTGAGAAAGCAGAAATCAAGTCCCTGTCTGTCTGATTTAAAAGCCTGAGGCACATCAAATGGAAAAGGCTAGTTAGTCCAGAAAAACAGGAAGAAATATTTATCTGAGAACTTAAAATATTAGGGCTAACATCAGGTTACTATAGTCTGGATATATTTTTTTTGCTGCTCCTATTTATAGTTTGGACTTCTATGTATTTGAGCGTCTAAAGGATTGTCTTTTACATATATTGTAGCTGTGTAGACTAGTGGACCCCAATGATCTATTAGCTGTGCGAACTTGGCCAAGTTAATTCTCTTTCCTAAGCTGTGGTTCCCTCATCTGTCATATGGGGCCAATAATAGTACTTATGCTAGTAGGATAATTAAGAAAGTAAAATTACTGGTGTTTCTAAAGTAAATATGAGGCATATATTAGATGTTCATTAAGTGATAAGACGGATTTGGTACAGAGAGAACTAGAGATGGGAGAATATGAAGGTGTATAATGTGGCCTTTTATTAGTAAACCAAGGGAAGGACTTTTGAAACAGAATGGCAGGTTTTAAGAGGAAGTTGTTTATTTTGGAACTATTTTTTCAGCTAAGGATTTTTCAACCCAGTCCAGAATTCTCAGAGAAATTTAGCAATAGCTTATAAATTTTAAGAAAATGAATTCACATTATATTGCATAAGGAATTGGTATACAAGGCCATAGAAGGGAGAATGTTCTTCTGTATGAGAATAAAAAAATTCTCTCACATGATTTTTGAATTAACTGACAGTTGTATAGCAGCTTTGTCAACCCATCATTCATTGCTGCAACCAAATGTATGAAATCCTTCACAGCAAAATAAAAAGGCTCTGTTGTTCTCTACATTTTTATGAAATCTCTATTGCTAATGAAATGCCAGCTAATATCTTCCTCTCAGGTGTTGTCTATTAGAGAGTTGCTTATTTTAGAAGAAGTGGAGTCAACTATATAAATTTCCTTTTTTTTGACATCTAGCACCTGCTGTCAACCTGTTATAGCTACAAGCAGCTCTCAAAATTTACATCCACTAGGATGCTGCTGGCAACCAACAAGTTCAGTTCAGTTCAGCAAACATTTGAATGCTTACTCTGTGCTATCTAATATCAGAGATGGTAGAGGTGATACAGGAAAAAAGCAAGATTCAGCCTTGGTCTTTAAAGAGCTCACAATCAAATGTGGGTATTTGGACAAGTATATTCTGGCAAGGCAGCCTGGGAAGAGTGCTTCAGTAGAGCTGTCTTACAAAATGTTGAGAGAGAACAAGAGAAGGAGAAATTGGTTTTAAATGAGGGCTTCCTGGAATGCTTCCAGGAGTCTGAATTTGACCTGATCATGAATAAGACTTTGAAAAGCAGAAGGAAGCTGGAGAGGGAAGGGTATTTCAGGAAGTGATGACAGGAGAATACATAATTAGACCTGTTAACACTGGTGTGGAAGATGAATATCAGCATAGGAGAGCGTGTGTGTGTGTGTGTGTGAGTGTGTGAGTGTGTGTGTGTGTGTATGTGTGCACACGAACACGCACACACGCACTCACACACACACACTGTGGAGGATAAGGGAGTAAATGAAGTCAGTAAGACCAGTTACGAGGCAAGAGAGCCCAAGCTGGAGCAGTAGCCATGGAGCAAAAAGTAAGAAGTGAAATTAAGACATGAGGTGGAGCTAGAATTAACAGGATTTTGACATTGATTACATGTAGAAAACTGCCGATCTAAGAGAAGGCCTGTCTCAAAGCATTGGAGATTGAGTTCTTTGGAAGATTAATGTCATAACCATCATAACCAGAGACAAACTCAGGACAAGGAGTTGATTATGGGAGACAAAGTAATGTGCTTAACATGAAGCTAGATGACCATACTGAGATGATAAAGAAATGGTTGAAAATAGAGAGATTTCAGGAGTGAGGTTACTTCTGGACACCAATTTGTAAGTTACCTGGAGTGGCTGAGCTTACAGAGAGAGAGGATACCTGGTCTAAAGAAAAGTGAACCCAGGAAAAAACCTAGAGGTTGTTTTACATTTAAGGAATTTGAGAAGAGGTAGCACCATCCACGCTCCACACAGCCCCTAACCCTGCCAACTTACAATATAGGTGCATGTAGACACACACCGAATAATGATTTTTTCTTTTTTTTTTTTGAGACAGAGTCCCGCTCTGTCACCCAGGCTGGAGTGCAATGGTGCCATCTTCGCTCACTGCAACCTTCACCTCCCGGATTCAAACGATCCTCTTGCCTCAGACTCCCAAGTAGCTGGGATTGCAGGCTCCCACCACTGTGCCCAGATAAATTTTTTTGTATTTTCAGTAGAGGCAGGGTTTCACCATGTTGGTCAGGCTTGTCTCAAACTCCTGACCATAGGTCATCCACCCTCCTCGGCCTCCCAAAGTGCTGGGATTACAGGCCTGAGTCACCATGTCCAGCCTGAATAATGAATTTATAGGTGCTACACTGTGTTGTTTTCTTTTTCTGCTGCTATACAACCATTCAAGTAACACAAGTTTCATCCTGGTTCTTAATGATACTATGAGTAAAGTGTAGAAATTCTTTAGCTGACAGTTAAAGATTGTGTTTAGGTAGATCAGGTTTCTGATGTAGCCGTCAGTATACCAGGGAAAGTAGCCATTAGTATTTGTCTTGTAGGTCTAATGAACTCTTTAGCTTTTTATTCTTCATATGTTTAAGTTACTCTGAAAATTCTTATGGAAGAATAAAGATAGTGACAGACAGTCTTATGAAAAATCTTAATCAGAATTGAAATACAGACCAGGCGCAGTGGCTCACTCCTATAATCACAGCAATTTGGGTAGCCGAGGCGGATGGATCACCTGAGGTCAGGAGTTCGAAACCAGCCTGGCCAACATGGTGAAACACCGTCTCTACTAAAAATACAAAAAAAATTAGCCACTCGTGGTAGCAGGTGCCTGTAATCCCAGCTACTCAAGAGGCTGAGACAGGAGAATTGCTTGAACCCAGGAGGTGAAGTTTGCGCTAAGCTGAGATCACGCCATTGCACTCCAGCCTGGGCAACAAGAGTGAAACTCTGTCTTAAACAAAAGAAAGGAAGGAAGGCAGGCAGGCAGGCAACAAACTTTTTCTATCAAATAAATTTTGGTGCACAAACATCATAAATTACATAATATCTGTCCCACATCCTTTAGCAAAACAGGATTGTTAAAATTCTTGCAGCTAAATATTATGTGGTAAAGTTCTTCCTGTTGAATAATTAAGTGGATTAAAATATCATGTTTCCTTTCTGTCCTTAGAAATATATTGTGCATTAATCAGTCCTTGTGCTTAGAACATTTATCTAGGTTATTATCATCTGAAAATTCACAGTCCAATATTTCACCTGTATGATCAGTTTCGCCGTTATCATTAAAATCTAGAATGCTGCTGTCTCTTTGCAACTATTCTATCTAATAATTAGGATATATAAATATATATTTATATATATGTATATATATATATAGAGAGAGAGAGAGAGATTGGCAATAATACTAATAATATAATATATATTTATACGTATATACACACAGAGAGAAAAAGAGAGGTTGATTTTAAGGTATTAACTCCTATGATTGTAGGAGCTGAAAAGTCAAAAATACGTAGGACAGCCTGGCAGGATGGAGACCTAGGGAAGAGCTGATGTTGCAATCTTAAGTCCAAAGGCAATCTGAAAGCAGAATTCCTTCCTCTTCTGGGGACTTGAATCTTTTCTCTTAAGAAGTTCAAAATTGACTGGAGGAGACCCAACCACATTATGGAGGGTAATCTGCTTTACTCAAAGTCTACTGATTGAAATGTTAATCACATCTAAAAAATACCTTCACAACAACATCTAGATTGGTGTTTGACCAAACAACTGGGAACCATACCCTAGTCAAGTTAACACATAAAATTAACCACCATCAACTATCATCGTAAGGTTCATAATGTCAGATGTTTCTTCATATATAAATCTCGTAGTTCTTTTATTTTTTAGTAGTACTTAGTTATTAAGGTACCTGGAAATATATATTAAATAATAGAAATGGTCTTTAATATCTTAATGAATTTCAGAGTTCTATCAGAGTAATTATAACTTGTATACAAAAACTACATATAAAAATAAGTATATGCTTTTTCTTCCTTTAAGTTGTGTTAAATTAATACTAATTACCTATCATGAAATGAATGTGTTTCATTTTTTATTAATGTATTTCATTTTAATTGTATGAGGATTATATCAAAATATATTTGAATAGGATTTAAAATCCAAATTACCTGTTACAATTATATTTAATTATAAATCTTTCAAGTGAGTTTATAATAGGAAAATTATTTTTTATTAAAGTGATGTACCATAATTATGAACATAAATAGTGTTTTCTAGTAATTGCTTGTGTTTTTGTTATGTTTCTTTATAAGGGGAAAGATCTGAGTTAACAAATGTTTACCTTATGCACTTTGAAAATTAAACACAATAAACATAACTATTAAATAAACCAATTAAAGAAAAAACTTTTTCTTTCTTTTTTGTGATAAATATGATTATGATAAATATATTAAAGAATTTTATACTTAGACAAAGTGAGCTAATAAGACAAATACAAATAGAAAGAGATGTGCCCAGAAAGAGATAGTCTACATGTTTATAGGCTAGCATTTTTATCTTATGATCTACTGGGGAATGGCAACTAGAGTCTTGAATTTCTGTTATATTTTGGTACCTGTGGGCATAAATAGGAATATAACTCCCCGGTGGCATCATGCAGTTTAGATAAAACTAAGCCAAGGTTTAAACATGTGCTATGGACTGTTCCTAAAAAATGCTCTTGGCTCTCAAGTTACAGAAAATTGTAGGAGTTATTTTGTACCTACTACTTCTTACTTAACCAAAATTTACTTATACATAATTTGAAGCAACAGAACAAACTGCTTGCTACCTGTCTTTATTCTGTTGTACTTGTCTTAAGTAAAACATTTAAAAAGTAGGTAAGAAGGATTAGTAGATTGTGACCTTTCTACATGAAAAGGGGAAAGCTGAGCTTGTTCTACTTTTGTCAGGAAAGAGTTTGAATAGTTACCTGTTACTGCAAAACAATCAATCACCCAAAACTTAGTGCCCTGAAGTAGCAATAATCATTTATTAACACTCATAGGTTCTGTAGGTCAGCATTCATGCATTACTTGAGTGGTTCTGTCTCAAGATCACTCATGAGGTTGCAGTCAGATGTCAATGGGGCTGTAGTCATATAATAGCTTGATTGAGACTGAAAAATTCACTTTCATAGTGAGTTACTTGTATAGTTTGTGAGTTGGTGCTGTCTAGTTTGTTTCTCTCTAAATGAGTTCTTCCATGGGACTACTTGAGTGTTCTTATGACATGGTGGCTGGCTTACCCCAGCACAAGCAACCCATGAGTTTTGCACTGAATTTTCAGAAACATGATCCCATGTTGCTTTGACTATCCCCATTAGACACTCCCACAAATGCCAATCATGCTCTTTGCCCTAAAAGTGACAGACTACTGGTACATGTCCTTTATCCTGCATGTACAGGAAACACGTGCAGGATAACATGTGTTCTTGTTTCTTGAAAGAAACGAGAACCCACCAAAATTTTATGGCTTCTCGACATGACGATAATTATCTCAGGTCTACTCAGCCTGGCTCCACATAGAAAATACAGGTATTGTAAAGAAAGCTTTTGAGTTTTGGAACCCTAACAAAAAGACTTAGGAAGCTAATAGTTGGTTATGAGATAATTATAACCATGATGATGAAAACAATTATGATTATTACTTTTATGTTAGTGAGATAAATACATAAGAATGTCCTTCCTTAATTTCATTTTTTAATTTTCTTAATCCCCATTCTTGATTTCTGGATTAGAGGAAAGCTATGCTATCTACCTGATTACACAAAAAGACTTGACTGAGGAGGAGTAACTATCAGGACTCTTGTTAGTTGAAGGTAATAAAGTATATTACTTCAGGGGCTAAGACAAATAGGAGCTTTTTTCTCTTATAAAACTACAAGTGAAGAAACAAATGGTTGCTGATACTGGTTTATCAGTTTAACAGGGTCTACCTTTATCCAAGAGATTCTTTTGGCCTTTGTTTCTTTAGTAATATAATACTAAAAGCACTGAATCTAAAATAAGAACACTTGGTTCAAGCACAGGCTCTGCCCCTTAGTGACAGTGGGATGCCTGGCAAATTGTTTAATCTCTGTGACAGTTTGTTTTCTCATCTGTAAAACTGGGCTCCTGGTAACTTTCATACCAGCTTGGTGTTAGGATTCAATGGAATGACACATGGAAACCTCCTTTTCAAATGGCTACTGACTATACAAATATTAATGTCTTAGTAAGCTTGGGCTGCTACAAAATAATGCCATAGACTGAGTGGCTTAAACAACAGGCAGTTGTTTTTCACAGTTCTGGAGGTTGAGAAGTACAAGATCATGGTGCTGACAGATTCAGTTCCTGGTGAGAACCTTCTTCTTGCTGTACCTTCCTATGTTGGGGAGAGAGCAGGGCAAGGGGGTACTCTAGTCTCTCTTCTTACTCTACTCAAAAGGACACTAATCCAATTATGGAGGCCTCATCCTTATGACCTCATCTAACCCTTATTATTTCTCAAATGCCCCATCTCCAAATATCATCCATCGTGGCTTAGCACTTCATTGTATAAATTTGGATGGTGGAGGGGGTGCTAACATTCAGCCCATAACAATCAATTATCTCATTATTAAGAGTTCCACTAGGCTCGGCGGTTGACAATGATAGTGCCCTGCTATAAAGGTAAAAACTTTTCACATCTAGAAAATGGGTGCATGAATATTGGTAACTGTTCTAATGTCTATGCACAGAATTTTTAGAACTTGCTCGAGAAATTTGTCTTTACTGACTGTGTTGCTTCTCTTAAATTCCAGTCAATGGCCTTGAAAAATACAGGTTTTCCATCAAGATTGTCTGAATGATTAAGTGGAATGCTCTGATATTTTCTTTCAATATAAAGATACAGCAAAATGTATACAGAATTTTCTGTCTTCGGTGTTTCCAATTACTGCATAGTTTGGCTTATTACCATCTCTACGTCTAACCATGATGAGTCATAGGAGTGAAACCACTGGGGGTCCACTACAAAGGCTGCAAGGCAATGATAGAAATAATAAACCTGAAGATTGGAGTCAGATTTTTCTCTTTCATATAAGGCCCATGGAACTGTTGCCCTGGGCCACAGCTGGTTCTCAGAAACACATAGAACTGGTCGAGGAAAGGAAAGACAGGGAGTCCTTGATTCACTTGTTATCAGAAAATTGTCTGTTCAAACAACAGAATATTTGAAAAGATAAAATCAAGTCTCAAAATGCACAGAATAAGAATGAGGGGAAAACACCTTTCTTTATAATTAAACAGAAAAGTGTGCCATGAATTGATAAAATCCAGTCAACCTGAAAATGTGAACATCAAGTGTAATTATGCAGACGATAAGGTAATATGATCAGCTCAGGAATATATAGGCTTACGTTGGCCTTTTAAAACAATGACACTTTACCTATTCCTCATGAAGGATTTGGTGTAGTCTAATCCCTTGTAGGAACCACTAAAAGGAAAAGGCATAATCCTTTTGGGATGTAAAATGGGGAATTGTTTCTATGATTACAAAAGTTTGTAAATTTCTCAGAGTTTTAGGACAGCAGGTTATGTGTCTCTCAATATTGGGTACCATGCCAAACGTACTTTAGGAGACATAGCAATAAATAGAATGGGATTTATTTTTTTCTTAGGTGTCTGGCAGGACAACCAAAATTCCCACATTTCCCTTCAGTAGCTTGGTATTTTGGTAACTAAAAACATGTTCCAGGGAACTCCAGAATATGAAACATTTCAGACAATTGGAAGCTGTCAAAATTTTCACTTATTTATGGGACAAATAAAATCTAACTTTACGCAGATTTTAAAATATCTCATAAAAGGATAATACTTTAGATTTGTGCTGTGCTTTACATGAATTGCATGAGGAATTCTTACAAATATGTAAGTGGATTTTATTTTCCCAATAGCCCTTATGGTAGATATTGTCCTTATTAAATAAGTGAAAGAACCAATGATCAAAGATACTACTATTTTGCTCATGGTCACACAGGTAGCAGAACCAGGATTTAATCCAACTCCTCTGATTCTAAAAATAGGTGTTAGATGGGTGTTCTGTCCCCAAACCTATGCTGAAAGGAGGCTACATTTGGAGTCAGTTATTGAAAGTTTAAATACATATATGTGCATATATATATATATATATATTCTTATATACTCATGTATGTAGATAGTTATAAAATACATGCATATATGTCAATTTTATATATCCTACTGGTATATGTATGTAAACTATTTATCAATCTGTGACAGTTTATTTCAATTAAGTGCAAATATATTGGGTATTTATTGACTCATGGGACTTAAAATTTCTCAGAGGGATTAGTTTCTATGCCTTTAAGCAAAATAATGTTTAGCCCATTTTAGAAAGATAAGAAGCTAACATATGTTTTTAGAAAACAAACACCATTCCAGTAGAAGATATGGCAGAACTGGTAGTTCAGATAGAAATATGGAGATGAGAGAGTGAGTCTCTTTCTCATGTTGCCACATCTGTAAGTTACAAATGCCAGAGGTTAGGAATTTCAAGCATTGTTGTGCCTCTCTGAGGACAGTCTCCATGTAGTATATGTTTCATCTCCCTGACAGACAGTAACCGTCAAACTGTTACTCCTTTATATTTATATTATTTTAATTCTAACATGTTGTTCTGAAAATAACAGGCATGGCATAAATACTTACTGATTGAATGGACTGTCTCACAGGGAAGCTGGCAGCTAGTGTAGGCCGCAGGCTGCCATCATCATCTCCATGACCGTGAGTCATTACTAGAATTACCCTGAAGAGATTAATAAAATGCCCTATTAGAAAAGCAAACAAAAAGCCAAAAGAAACCCAAAGCAAATAGACCCAGACTTTTCAATGGTAAGTGAATTTTCAGTCTTACGGGATTGAGAGACTTTTTAGAACAATCTCTCATAAACATAATGCATTTTAAAAGCACCTTGGTCTGATTCCAGTTCACATACCTCATCCATGCAGAATACAACATACTAGGCCATTTGAAATCTTTCTCAGTTCACTTTTGCAGAATCTGCTGATTTGAGCAAAATGGAAATGAAATGTATATAGAAAGCTCTTAATCTTAAAAAGCTCAATTTCCCAGCTCCCCTCCCCCAATCTGGAAAACAGGAATTTGGATTAGGGTTTTTAAATAAAACTGTCTATTGAGAGGGTACAAATAACTCATTAAAATGTTATATCATAACTTAAGATAAAATGGGAATGAAAATTTGCATTATATAAAGAAAGTGTATGACTAAGTAACTTGTTACATATAAAGTATATGACTAAGTAACCTGTTGTCCCTAGAAGTAGAATAAATATAAACATCTGGCAACTAACAGAATGTGTTGTGATCATTAAAACAGTATACTAATTGACTTTATACTCCATTATGTAGGTAATGAATTTTACATACTTTAGGGTTTAAAACAATCAGATTGTCCGTAATACTGTGCATCAGTAAGTACCAAAATCTATGACAGGCACTTGGGAGTTCCTTAATTTAATAATATTAATAATGTTTTGTTTATGTTTTGATTTAATTGCATCATTACAGTATATTTGTGTCCTGATTCTAAATATATACATCAACAAGATATATGGCCATTCAAAACAGGTAAACTTTAAATATGTTTTTGAAATGCAAACTATGTAATGGTCTTCACCATGACAATAGGAGCCAGATTTCCAATTAAAAAATTTCATCCTCTAAAATACCTGAAATATATATATACGATTGTCTAGTTCAGATAAAAAAGTATTGAATACAAAGTGGATTATTTTAAAACCAGAACTGGCATCCTTAAGGAATACAAATAAAGGAAATCTTAAGATAATAAAATAATGCTGATTTGAAATGTAAATTAATAAAATTTTTACTTTTTTTAGTATGCAAAATTGGACAGATCCTTATTTCACTGAAAAATTAGATTCTTCAGTATATCAGTGCATCATGCTAATAACAAAAGATGATTAAATTATATCCGTATGTGATTTGGTATGATTTAATTATAAATATAATAAATCCTTCAATATGTACAGTAGTGAATATTCCAAATTTCTCTCTCATATACGTTGTGAGCAACTTAAGGACAGGCACAATCCCTTAATGTAGCTAGATTAAGAACAGTACCTAGAAAACAGTCATTGAATGCTTCCTAAATAAATTTTTATTTTCAAGATTATGGCAGCAAATTAAACATAGATGGACCCTGTTCTAATAGAGACAGAATAGATGAGATGGATCACTTTTTTCTTTATAAATATGTAAGTCTGCAAATATTTAGTAAGGATCTAATTTACACAAAGAAATCAACCTAGAGTGAGATTATTTTATTCATTTCCCAGATGTGTGGCTAAATTATATTTAAATCTTGCCCTAATTTTTATGCTTAATAATTTGCATTAATATTTAAATTATGTGAAGGGAAAATATAAGTTTAAAATACTGAAAAGTATATTCACACATTCATCAAATCTTGATTATGTACTTTCAGTGTACAAGGTATTAGGCTAGGAATTATGTGGTATTCCAAGAAAGCCATTATACAGCATCATTTATTATAGTGTTTATTATTAGGGAGAACAAGTAAAATTAGTATAATATTAAATAGAATGTATATGTCATAGGAGTAATATAAACAATATTTTATGAACAATATGTGATGTTCATGTATCCATTAATCGATCTGTACATCCATCCATTTATTCATTGTTCATTATTTCATTTAATAATTTAGTGACTGAGGCGGGTGCATCACGAGGTCAAGAGATTGAGACCATCCTGGCCAACATGGTGAAACCCCGTCTCTACTAAAAATACAAAAAAATTAGCTGGGCATGGTGGCGCGCACCTGTAGTCCCAGCTACTTGGGGGGCTGAGGCAGGAGAATTGCTTGCCCCTGGGAGGCGGAGGTTGCAGTGAGCCGAAGTCGCGCCACTGCGCTCCAGCCTGGCGCCTGGTGATGGAGTGAGACTCTGTCTCAAAAAAAAAAAATAAAATAAAATAAAATAAAAATAGTAACCATTGAAAAAGAGGGATATATAAAAATGAGTAAAATGTGCATCATTTTGTAAAAGAGTTGATAATATAGGGAAAGACAGATGTGTACTGACAATAACATGGATATAAAGCATAAATGAGAGGTATAACCAAAGAAAAATGAAAGTTCAAAGGAGAAAAAGAGTTGGCTGCATGAAGGCAGGGAATGTGTTTTGTTTTGTCGTTGATTTTTCAGAACCTACGTCAGCGTTTGGCACAAAATAGGTTCACTTGAGTTTGTGTTGACTGTCTACTGAAGTAATTGTGGAATGTATTATGGAAGAAGTGAATCAGAGGCTGGAACTTAAAACTTGGAAGAAATACATTTCAGCTCCGCAAAACCCCGCAAGTGATATTTAACATTAGAAAGCACAAAGTCACACTCTGACAGTGACAGTACTAAGTGAAGTAAGAATTTTCTCCACCCCTTACTTCTCCTTTTTCCACTCCAATTAACCCTTGTTAGGGTGAGAAATAGCAGCTGGTGACAGCTACTCCAGGTAGTAAAGGACCTACCCACTTGAATCCTCTTCTACTTGAGGGAGAAATCATATATGCAAGTTCAGATTGAAGTGTTCATTAATATATTGAGCTGGACAATCTAATTTTAATGTCTCAAAATGACACGGGACTTTGTATTTCCCTAATGATGACCAGAAAAGACATGAAACTTACCTATATTTTCACCGAAAGAACAGGACAACCTACTTAAACAGATTTAAAGGGAGAACCAAAGGCAGATAAAGTTGTGTTTATTCTTATGAAGCATAAGTCCAGATTATTCATCAATTTATACATTTTATGAATTTAGGAAGAAAGGAAAAGAAGGCTATAAAGGCATTCACATCAGGATACACATGAAGATAACGTCAGTTTTTAAGGGAATCAAAATATTACAGTTGTCATTGAGATAGATTAAGTGAATAAATTAAAAATATATTAAATAAAATTAACAATTAGTCAAAGACATGAGCTTTTGAAAGTGTGTGGTAACGTAGGAGCATTAAGCAGTATAGTTGGCATGTTACCTCTTAAGGATTGTTAAAGAGGCTGGCTGTTCAATAGGACAGTGGTATGACGGAGCAAGCTTGCCACATTGTAGAACTCCAGAGGGCAACGTTCTAATTATCTTTAGCTATGGGGGTCAGTTTGTTCACATAGGATAGCTATAACATAGTTGGTTGACAAAAACCTCCCACGAAACCACACCAGTGCTCAATTGTGGCTTGTTCCTTCTTTATCCCATCAGAACATTAACAACATTGTGATTGGACCCACAACTGTGCATACATTATTTTTGGTGTTTTCTTGCCAGAAGCATATTTACACTTCTTTAATATCCAGTCATATACTTCCCTTATTTAGAAAGAATTATTCAGAGAATTCCAGTTTTTTTGTAATCCTGTCTTCTATGAATTTTAGCAACACTCATATACAAGATACTTGATATTCTGGAGAAATATTCTTCAAGACCATGTGGATTAACAGATTTTCAAATGCCATTATAGTATATATAAAGTATGTGTAGTCCCCAAAATGCATACTTTGAAATCCTCATGATAGATCTTTTACAGATGAGGAAAATAAGATGTAGAAAGGTTACATACAGGAGCTAACAAGTATTCCAATTAATATTGAACTTAAGTCTGACTATTCCAAAATGGTATTATGTGATTTCCATATTTGTTTTCCATTCTAAACTGTGTATTGTGATATAAGTTCCTCACCGAGGCTCTTTTTCAGGGTCTTCCTAATACTAAAGTCACTCTTAACAATGAGTATTTTCTTTATATGTGAAATCCAATAGGCAGAAAAAAACAACTTGGCAATAAATTTTAGGCATTAACCCCATGCCAAGTAATTATCAGAAGGCTGTAATGCTTTGAAACTTCACAAGTCTGATCTTAAGATAATGGAATGAGGCTTGCATTGTGAACTTTCTTGATGCTTTACATTGCAAAATGCTGTATGGACTGACTTCCTAAAAATAAAAAAAAATAAAAAAATAAAAAAAAGATTTGTAGAGCATACTGGGAAGGTCTGCCAATTAAAAACCGGAGATTGGCTGAAGGCTTGCAGCAATTGAATTTTGAATACAGATGGTGTCAAATCGAGTGTTTCCATAGCAACAGACTCTTCCTTAATAACTTTTAGATAGGAGGGGGAACATAAAAGAGAAAACCATCTTTTAGCAGATGTATGTTTTCAGATTGATTTTGGAAGCTAATTTGTACTTAACTAGTGATTGTTTTAAGTGGATCTAAATATTGCTAAATTCTCCTGAGGAAACATTTTGAGAATAACAGAAATAAACTCTAGGAACTTTATAAAGACATGAAAAGGGCACAATTTTAAAAAGCATTTTTTGATCTAGAGCCAATCAAACAGTATTTTATATTGAGTATGACTTATCATTGGTCAAAGAGTTCTTGATTCTTAATGCCTGTTAATATTGAGCATTTAGAATACAGGTAAAATCAAACAAAAAGTGCTATGTATCTCATGGATTTGGAATTTATCTTAATATATTCTTTCTTCAGCCATGCATTAGTTTTTCATTATCTTTAATGATTATTTTAAAAAATTAATATAAATCATTTCAGGAAGGACCTCATAAAGAGGTCATTGACAGAGTTCATATCATACAGCAGAGTTGTCATAGGTTTAATATGCTATCCTCAGTTTTGCATAGCCCACAACTAAATGTTAGTAGTTCACTTAGAAATGATCAGGCTCAGGGAGACTGACTCATGATGGTTTATAAACCATTTGAAAGAAGAAATAATAATTCAAACTATTATTTTATAACAAGACTGCCAGGAAAATCAATAATAATCATGTGTTCAGGGTGCACTCTCCAGTGAGAACTATGCGGAGGACCAAATGATAGATTATTGTACAAACTGATAGAATTGGGAGAAGAGTAAAAAGGCGTTATGAAAGGATGCTACATTACGTGAGAAAAGCTACATAAACTACCCATCTTTACTCTTCTATTGATCTTAAAAATATTAACAGAAACAGAGAAACAGTCAATTTATCTCAGATGGTACCAAAAACATGATAGCAAATGTTTGCTCCCTGACTTCCTTTTGGATTTCATGAAGTAGATTTTCCCCCAACTACCACCATACACATATATACAGCTTTACCTTCACTCTCCTGTTATCTGTCACAGAACAACATAAAACTCAAATATGTTAATATAAGTTAATAGTTGGTAGCTTTATATGAATAACATTACTATCTGTTACCCCCAGATTCATCTGGGTTATTCATCTCCAAAACCCTATGAAACAACATTTCCCACAAAGATTTCTAGCATTATTGGCCATTCCTGGACATCTTGCTCCCAAAGTAAGAAATTCTGACATAATAGGGGTATAAGAAGGCCCTGGGAATCTGCGTTTATAACAAGCTGCCCAAGCTATCTGAGGCTCAGCGAGATTATTTTTGCAGATAGCTATTACTATCCACAATCCCTCTTTTTCTATTGTAATTGCAGAAGAAAATAATTTTTCTACTTTCTTTCAAATTTCTCGAATTTTAAAACTTTGAGCCTCTAGGAACTTGTACATATGAAGAGAGACTTAAAGAGAGATCAGGGTAGATATAGACATAGATAAGTGCATAGACATAGAAATAGACATATATAATAGAAACATGTATGGATACATAGAAATAGAAATGTGCCATTTAGAACTGGTAAGAAATATGTGCACTCTTAAAATATAATTTAAAAATGTAAAGAACTTGCTAGTAATTGAGAATAGCATAATAAACTTAAATAAAATAAGGACCCCAAAAGGAATATTTCTCTCTGACACACCACACACACACACATACACACACACAGAGAGAGAGAGAGAGAGAGAGAGAGAGAGAGCGCTGTGCAATAACAACCAATTTCTGACCAGGTAAATAAAGGAAAATGTTTATCTTTTTTCTCATTCTCTTATTGTTTTTTTTAGATTAAATAAAATTATGTGTCAGAACAACCTTTATAGCCCTATAAACAATGCAACAAAAGAATCAAATGAAAATTAAGTGAAAATGGAAGGTACACCTTTTTTAAAGACCCAGTTCTTATAGCTTAGTCCCAAAGTCTTTGTATTCTGCCCTCTTTCCTTGATTTGACTTTCTTTTCCTTCCTTCCTTCCTTCCTTCCTTCCTTCCTTCCTTCCTTCCTTTCTTTTTCTTTCTTTCTTTCCTTCTTCATTTATTTATTGAGATGGAGTCTCACTCTGTCACCCAGGATGGAGTGCAGTGACTCAATCTGGGCTCACTGCAAACTCCGCCTCTTGTTTCAAGTGATGCTCCTGCCTCAGCCTCTTGTTTCAAGTGATGCTCCTGCCTCAGCCTCCCAAGTAGCTGGGAATACAGAAGTGTACCACCATGCCCAGCTAATTTTTGTGTTTTTAGTAGAGACAGGATTTCACCATGTTGGTCAGGCTGATCTTGAACTCCTGAACCCAGGTGATCTGTCTGTCTCGTTCCCCCAAAGAGCTGAGATTACAGGCATGAGCCACCATGCCTGGCCGATTTTACACTCTTTAGAGCTGCAAAAGTAGGAATCTGATTCATATACAGACATTCCAGAAAGTCTGATTTCAAAAATCTTCTCAAAAGAAGGAGAGAGCGAGAACAAGAGAGAAAACAGAAACAGAAGATAAAATGCATTGTTTAAACAGGGATGGAAACTGAATAAGGAATTTGGTCACTGAACACTTTAGTATCTATCATGTATTGAAGGTTGTAATTTGGTTGTTTATCACTGGAAAGTGATTAATAATCTGAAATGTATTTTATAATACCAACACTATTAAAACATTAATTTTTGGAGAAAGTTTGTTATAGATTTGTTTATACTTAACACTGAATATTAAAATGTTTAATGTAAGTAGTTTCAAATAGTATTTAATGATCTAGGGAATTATTACAACATTAATGCTGAGGAAGAAAGTAGGATATGGAATTATTTATGACATAGGATCCTAATTTTGTAAAAACATAGTAAATCAGCAGGAGAAACTATAACTGGAAGGAAATATATCAAAGTGATTTGCAGTTATCACATGAAATTTAGGTGAGCTTAATTTTTTCCCTTCGTATCCATCTGTGTTTTTTTTTCCAATTCTGTACAATAAAATCTATCACTTTTATATTCAGAAAATATTTTAAAGTCAACTACATCAGGGCAATGTTTCCCAATCTTTTTTTCATCATCACCCCCTAAGAAGCCTGTTTAGACATTTTTTCCAATCAATTCTCCATGAAATTTTAATACCACAGATATGCTTTACATATGCCCATATATTGTAGGTTTTTTGGAAGGTTGCAAACCATTATGAATCAGAAATATCTAAGACTTTATCTCTCAGGAACAAATTTTCAACCCCTTTGGGCATCATTATCTGTTGAGAATGCCTGCAATAGTTCAAGAGCCAAAAAGGTTCTGATTCAGTAAGTTTGGGGTAGAAAAGATTAAGTACATTTTCAAAATAGAGCTCTGGTGTTTCAAAAGCAATGTGCAAATGCACCTACTTAATATTATTCTAATTTTTTCAGGATAGCTGAAATATAAACATCTATTTTTAGTAATAACACTAATGATGGAATGCTTTTACATATTTATAAATCATTAAGGATTTGCTTTTTGTTTCTACTTTCTGGAACATATAAATTTGAACACAATTTAGAACCTTTGAGAAATATTGTTACTTATTACCTTTCTTCTTGACCTTTATTATCTTTTTACCATCTACTCCTATGTAAGTCTTTTTTTCAATCATTGATTATTTCTGTACTTTTACTTCCACATAGATTTAAAAGGAGATTTGGTCTTAGTTTCCTTAATTCATATTTCCATCGTGGCTATTAAAAGGTGAGCTGAAAGCTTGCAAACACATGGTACCTTGTAGATAATTTTCTCCAGTCGATTAGACAAAGGCCTCTGAGGTTTCTAGGGTCATTATTGAAGCTATGTTTTAAAATCCTATATTCTTTTCTCATTGTTGGTTCATTTCGCAACACAGACGTTTTCTGTTTTAAATTTAAACTTTCATTTTAGATACAGAAGGTACATGTGCCAATTTGTTATGTGGGACTATTGGATGATGCTGAGGTTTGGAGTACGGATCCCATCACCATGTTAGTGAGCATAGTAACCAATAGGTAGTTTTTTAACCCACTCCCCTCCCTCCTCTCTCTGGTAGTCCCCAGGGTCTGTTGTTCCCAGATGTATGTCCTTGTGTGCTCAATGCTTAGATCCCACTTATAAGTGAGAACATGTGATATTTGGTAGAGCTTTTCATTTTTAAGGTTAAAAAAAAAAAAAAACACTAGGATGAGTGGAAGAACTATTCAGCACAGCAGGTTATAAACCAATTAAGATGATGATGCCCTGGATGGAGATTTTCATGAACATCTCATATTAGCTTTTTCAGCTTTGTTTTTTTTAATGTTCAAAGTGAATAGAATAATGAAGAGGCTATTTAGGAAGGTTTGGACTGAGGGGAAAAAAATTCTTTCATTAGGTTCCAAATAACGATTAGCTTATTAAACAGCAAGACGCAGAGATTTAGCATAGAACAAATAAAAAGATTTTTAAAAAACGAGATTAAAAGGTCAGTAATACCATTGGAACTGGCAGCATGGCAAATTTATATCAGATATCTTTTGTTTTGGAAAACAACTGTACTAATTCTGTTCTGAACCTCTTGCTAATGCCTGTCTCAAGAAAATTTAACATACTTTATCTGTGTATACAAAAATAACTAAGGACAAAGCTATTACCCAAACTGTATTCAAATTAAAAGAATCCGTATAGGAATTTGCAGCTAACATATTAGTCAGTGTATGTAATCTCTGCTGCTTCACGGCACAACTCTTTCTAATTTTCAGGAGCAATATAGCAACTGCTTTCCAGCCAAGAGAAAACCATAGGAGCATTCTTGTCATTGGAGCCAATATTAGTTCTGCCTACAGTGACTAACATAGATGTGTTTATTGCTAGCTGGAATTTTCCATTGGCACTAGTTACATGTAATAAGTTAGTGCTTTCAAATGGACCATGGAATATAGGAAAACTAGAGTCTGATGTAACCAAAGAGAATGTTGATAAACTCAGAGATTGTGAAAGAGAGGAGAGGAGTGGTTTTTGTGGAAATGATGGAAAAGCAAAAAAGATGGCAGGCTTTGGAAAAAAGAAAAGTTAGAAATTTAAATAGTAAAGGAGCACCTCTTAATAATGAGATAAGAGTATGAGTTTAGAGTAACTGGCTGGCTAATAGGTGCAATATTCAAGTTCAGTCATTTTCCAAAATTTTAATTTTTAGCATATTTTTTTGTGAATTTTAAGTGGAAATCTTCCACTTTTGTTACCTAACTTGGCTCCCTGGTATTTTACTCAAACTCCTACTTTCTTGTTTTCTACTTCTGAGTCTTTGCTTCCACAGCAAGGTAGCTCATATTCCTTAAGTTTCCTGTTTTGCTTTGTTTTGTTTAACAGCTAAAATAAACTCTACAAGCGTATCTATCATTTACTTTATATCCAGCCTCTTGTGACCCATGTCCTAACCACTTTGCTAAAGTATCAGCGACCACCCAAGAGGTTCACTTTACTTAGTCGAGGGACCACTTCTCATGCTTTATCTCCAGAGTTTCTTCCTTGAAAGTGAGAATAATAAAACCTTTCCTCAATGTCTTATTTCAATTTCATGCATTTAATCTGCCTCTTCAGACCATTCCCAAGGCTTTGCCCTTGTTCTTTACACTCATGGCTTAAGTTATTCATCACTGTATGAATGACAGCTCTCAAATTGACAGCTCTGGCTTCTCACCTATTTCATCTATTCCATATGGCAAACTGTCTATATTACTTTTCATCATAAGGGATAATTACAACTTCACATTCAACAAGAAAGTGTGGGTCCATGTTGATTTCCAACAGCAAACTTTATTTTTTAGACTGTGATCAAAAAAGGATAAACTTTCTCTCTTATTTATTTATCTGCAAATAACTCAAAAGTCAAGCCAAAGAAGACAAGCAAGTAATATTTCCCAACAAAGCAGCTTTAAGAAAAAAAAAAAAAAAAAAAATCAGACATGACATGCAGTTTGTAATGTGGAAGAAGCACAGTGACCTAGGCATACTTTGCTGAAAAGAAATGGTCAGAGTCCATGTTTCATCTTTTTCCTGTGAGAGAGAAAAGTATGGTATGGCCAGGGCTCCTAAGACCCCTTAAAAATTGTGAGGTTTTTATGACCCTGTTCATTTCCCATCAAACGCATTCATGAAGCACCTGCCATGTCCCAGATAATGCATTCTAGGCAGAGAGAAGAACTTCGGCAAAGTCCTGTACATTTTATCTTCTAAATTTACTAATCTTTTCCTATCTTTCTATCTACCACCCACCATCAGGCTGTGCCTGGACTCCTATCCTAACATCTTACTCTGTTTTTCTGCATCTTTTTTGCCCTCCCCTCCAATCTATTCTCCAATTAGCAACATGACTAATCTTTTCAAGCCCAGATTAGATAGTGTCACTTCCCTGCTTTAAACCTTTCAGTGAATTCCCATTGCACTGAGGTTGAAGACCAAAATCTTTATCATAACTTACAAGGCCACTGGGAAATATGAAAATTTCCTTCTTTAGTTTTTCCTTTTAATTAGTGATGCATTCAATAAGTGGAGTCTATCTTAAAAGCATGGATTCCAAAGGCATGTGAATACTCAACTGTGTAATTTACTTACAGAGTGTTTATTACTCCTTTCTCAGCTTTGATTTTGTACACATGCTAACTCAGTCTCAGTTATATAATAGACTGTAAACAAAAGTTTGTGATGAATGCAGTGATAAAGGAACAAATATTTAATAAAGACAAATTAGTAGTGAATGATTAAATGGCTCATTATTTGTTAAAGAACTTAGAAAAATATAGTCTTCCTTGAGACCGAGTTCCGGCAAAGTATGTATGTCTTTTTGTTTAGGTTACAAAGC
Organism: Cacajao melanocephalus; assembly: GCA_963573385.1. Taxonomy (NCBI): domain Eukaryota; kingdom Metazoa; phylum Chordata; class Mammalia; order Primates; family Pitheciidae; genus Cacajao; species Cacajao melanocephalus. The sequence goes on from CAUYLG010008969.1 coordinate 77,163, forward strand.
ATTCATTTTATATGTTTTAAAAGGATATTTCCTTTGCTGCAAGTAGCATAGGCACAATGCTATTCTATATCTTGTTTTAAAGAAAATAACAATAATAGCTTATGTTTGCTGACAGCTTTACAGTTTACAAAGCACTTTTCACATAGATTACCTCATTTTAAATTCCTCAATTTTTTCTTTTACTATGGGAACTCTGTTTCAGAAGAATTTCCTTTTAAAATTAAGGCAATTATATTATTTTCTTTCCGTATTTCTTAGCTGTATGTTTCACCAAGGTATTGTCTCTCTCCAGGTCTTTTGTCTCTGGATGTATAGTTATGATTTTTTTCAGGAGGTAAATGAAAATAGTGGGAGCAATTGACAGAGTGCTTTCTGTTTCCCATAAACTGAAGCATTGCATTTAAGGACCTGCTGTACTATTTTAAGAGTTGCTATACTAATTTTTAAAGTTTATTTACATGTTTTATAGAACTTAAGGATAAGCCATCAGAAAAAATTTAAAATAAATTTACATATTTTATATTAAACTATTTCATTACTTCAATGGGGATTATTAGAACAAGGAAAGAATTACTTTTATTTCCTCCATATTTCATGTCACTTACTATAACATTCATGAGTTGCTGAAGTTTAAACAAACATATCTGAAAATGGAGCCTAGGAAGGGTAACTCATGTCTTTCATACTCTTTCCTTTTTGGTTTTTCTACCGATATTTTAATCTAAAATATATTTTGTTGTCACTGATCCTGTGTTTGTCTTAGTAATAGTACATATGTTAATGAATCAGAATGGATTTATCTTTATTTTTTTATTCCTTTTTTTTGCTTTTCTGGAGAAGCATTTGAAGAAATCAGTTGAGGCCACACTTCATCATTCATTTCATCATCTTCCCCCTAATACAAAAGCTCCATTTTCACTCTTCAAGACATTTGATCACATACTTTTCATAGCATTGACTAAATGTATGTGTTTGTTTTGTTTATATATTGCATATTTGTGATAATTTTCATTTTTACAGTTTAGGCATGGGTAGGAAGGACACCTAAATAAGTACATAAGTTCTTGTTCATGACTTGAGAAGCTGATGAGGTAGCATGGAAGAGCACCTAAACAAGGCTTGGGTAGGGTGAAAGAGAATGATCAGGACAAAATTGACTAGTGGCAATGACTTTCAAGCAGAGTGCTGCAAACTGAAAAGGCAGAGAGCATTCTAGGCAGAGGGAAAGCAAAGACACAAGTGAGATATATGTGAGATACATAGACAAATGTGAGGTGTGTGGTAACATTGCACATACTTAGGGCTCCTTCCTGGATAGCTGTAAAGCTGGAGTACAGGCATCACAACAGTCAGTAGAAGCCAAGAAGCTAGAAGAGTAGAAAAGGGCCATATTATAAAAGATCTTGTAAGGTAGGTAAACAGTTTTAACCGTATCCTGAAAGCAATTTTGGCCGGGTTGGGGGGGCATGACATTAAGGAAATTTAATAAGTGATTAAGATTTTCATCTTCAAAAGACTTCTCTGGAGGTGGGCGGATAACTTCATGTCAGGAGTTCAAGACCATCCTGGTCAACTTGATGAAACCATCTCTACTAAAAACACAAAAAATTAGCCGGCATGGCAGCTTGTAACTGTAATCCCAGCTACTCAGGAGGCTGAGGCAGGAGAGTAGCTTGAACATAAGAGGCAGAGGTTGCAGTGAGCCGAGCTGGTGCCACTGCACTTCAGCCTGGACGACAGAGCGAGACTCCAAGAAAAAAACAAAAGACTTATTTGACTTGAGTTTTAAAGAAGGATAGGGAGTGCAAAAAACGATAACATTACATCAGTGGTTCTCAACCCTGGCTGCACCTTAGAATAAGTAGGGAGTGTTTTTTTAAAATGCCAATACTCAGACTCCACCCCAAACCAGTTAAATCAGAGCCTTTGGAAATAGGGCCCAGACATTGGTAGTTTTTAAAGCAGCCCACTTGATTCAAATGCACAGACAAGGTTGTGTTCCACTGAACTAGAGAGAGCATCAGGAGGCTTTTAACTAAAGCAATCTAGGGAAGAGAGAGATGAATGGTACAGAGGCCAGAAGACCTATTAAGCGGGGAATGACTCGGCATCTTCTTGGTTAAAGCAAAAGGAAGAAAGAAGAATGAAGGATAACTTGTATGTTTCTCCTTCGGTGACTAAGTAGAGGAACAGATGTGTATCAGTGATTAGGGGAGAGGAAGAATCAGGTTGATGGAATAGAGTTTGGATATGTTGGCTATTTCATAGAGATTTAGTATGTGTTTGGTTCTGTGGATACGGAGTTCAAGAGACAATTCTTAGCTTAAAACACAGATTTTAGTCTGATTATTTTAGAGATAGTTAATGAAGCAATATACATACATGAATTCATCAGAAGGAATATGTAAAGGGAACACAAAAAGATCAAAGGGAGTACCCTAGGGAATAGCACCATTTAAGGAATGGGCCAAAGAGACTGAGGAGTGGCCAAATAGGTAGAATAAAATCCAAGAAGGAATCTTGCCATATTAATCAAAATGGAAGGTTTCAAAGAGAGTTCATCAATTGGCAAGTACTGAAGGAATGTCTGAAAACATAAAGACTTTAGACTCTCCAATACTGTAGCTACTTTAAGGTCACTGCTATCATCTACAAAACTAATGTCAATGGCAGAAGCCAAAATGTAATGGTTAAGAAGGATATGTGACATATGGATATGGCAATAGTGGGTGTAGACTATTTCTTCTCAAAATTTAATCACCTGAAAAATCTTATTCTAAAGTGCAGATTTTGATTCATTAGCTCTGGAGTGGAGCCTGATATTCTCCATTTTTAACAAGTTCTCAGGTGATGCTGATGCTCTTTATACACAAACCATCCTTTAAGTAGCACTGGTATAAACCACTCTCCCAAGAAGGAGGAAGACATAGGGTTTCCATCAGGGGGTGGAAATGGGGCATAGGACCAAAGGAAATACTCTTTTGCCTTTTATTTGGTTGGTTTTGTTTCGTTGGTTTTGGTTGTTTTCTTCTTAAAATAGACATGTTTCTAGACGGAGATTGAAGACATAGGAGGGGTAAGAAAATGGCATCATTTCTCATAGAAGATGGAAGAGACTGTCACATTAAGTAGAAGGAGGGAACTAGGCATGGGTAGGAGGGACACCTAAATCTGAAGAGAAGGAGGTAAGAAAGAATTGAAATATAGAAAAATTCTATCAGTAGATATATGGAATGTATGGAATTTTGATTTTTAGCCATATTTTCTGTGTAAGAAATTTTTTTTCGTTTATTTTTATTTCTTAACTTGAATAGCTGGATGGTGGAGAATGCTTGTAAAAGCAAGAGTGACACCACTTTGTTTTTTCAGAATTAATTTCCATTTTCTGCACTCATCAAGTAAAAGTTTGAGTGGCAAGGTGTAGAGATGAAAATCAATGTGTGCTAAGGGAGAAAAATATGCTTGTTTAGTCTACGTGATTTTAAAAATATTTATATTCCAACAAATGCATAAAATTTGATGTGCAAATTTACAGTGATGAATGAGTTGTATTGTGTGCATTGCATGCTGGTGACATGGTAATAAATCCGTGGTGCTAGAATTGTAATGGTCCCCTTTAGGTTCGCTTTAGTGAACTCTTGCTGAACACTTTTGAGTTGTTAGTACTTTATTTGCTACATTTGGCACTTAATTAGTTAATGATTGGGATGCTGGACAGATGGATCATCCAATGATATGTTAGGTCTATATCACATCTAGATAGTTTCTTTTCTGTGACTTATAAGAGACCTAAGATAATAAACTGAAATATTTTTGCATAGGTATACATCAAGCTTTTCTTCTAACTTCAGGCTTTCATCTTAACCAATAGTTTCCAACACCCCCAAAAGGGAAGCCATTTAAAAAAAAATGATTCACTGGGCCAGATGCGGTGGCTCAAGCCTGTAATCCCAGCACTTTGGGAGGCTGAGGCAGGTGAATCACAAGGTCAGGCGTTCGAGACCAGCCTGGCCAACATAGTGAAACCCCATCTCTACTAAATTACAAAACATTAGCCAGGCATGGTGGTGGGTGCCTGTGTCCCAGCTACTTGAGAGGCTGAGGCAGGAGAATCACTTGAACATGGGAGGTGGAGGTTGCAATGAGCCAAGATCGCACCACTGCACTCCAGCCAGGGCAACAGTGAGAGACTCCATCTCAAAAAACAATGATTCATTTTAATGATCAAATAGTATGACTTTTCAACATTCATCTATTTAATTAATAAAACAACTTACATATTTCATTATGGCTGGATGTTGATATGTTTTCATAATCTATTACCCTCCAACTGGTGGTAAAAACCCAATATCCTCCTTTCACCTAACTCATCTTTCAGTGTGGGAAGGAATACATACATGTTTTATTACCAAAACAGGAGAATGAGCTTTATTTCGAAGATTAACTCATCTTGTCTATTACAATATTCAGCGTACTTTTAAGGAGGTAATCTGTTCTTTGACACGGTGTTGATTAGAAAATTAAGAGACCTGCCTGAATTCCATTTCCAACTCCTCTCCATACACATTGTGACTTTGAGCAAAACGTTTTGCCATTTCCACTCCTGTAAGTTCTGTTCAGTATCTTTAAACTTCCATATTTTACAGATGGTATCTTTTCTTCACTGGAAAGAGGTGTTAGTGAGTCAGACAACTGCTTAAATAATATGCTGCTTTGTGTTTGCTGTGAGAGAATAATTTTTTCTTTTTTTTGATACAGAGTCTCACTCTATCGGGAGTGCAGTGGCATGATCTCAGCTCACTGCAACCTCTGCTGCCCAGGTTCAAGCGCTTCTCCTGCCTCAGCCTCCCAAGTAATTGGGATTACAGGCGCCTGCCACTGCGCCAGGCTAATTTTTGTATTTTTCGTAGAGATGGGGTTTTACCATCTTGATCAGACTGGTCTTGAACTCCTGACCTCATGATCCACCCACCTCAGCCTCCCAAAGTGGGCTGACAGGCGTGAGCCACCGCGCTGGCCAAGGGAACATTTTATCTAACATTCTATTTTAATAATTTTAAATACATAGAACTCTGAAAGAACTGTACAGTGAATGCTCATGAATCCAATCTCTAGATTTTATTTTGTCACTTCATTCCTTTTTCTACCTGCCAACCCCTACTATTTTCTTATGCTCTTCAAATTAAGTTGGTGACATTGGTTCCCTTTATGCCTAAGTTCTTCAGCATGCATGTCATTAACCAGAGCTCAATATTTGTTCACATTTCTTTCGTTTATTTGTGGCAAAATTTGTATAGACTAGAATGTGTAAATCTCATGTGTATTATGCAATGAGTTTTGATGAATAGGTATACCTGTGTGACACATGCCTCTCTTAAGATACAAAAATATATCGCCTTGGCCCAGAAAGAAAGGAGGAAACCTTTTTTTAGGTTGGCTTGTTTCTTTTAACTGACATTTAGCATGACTGAATATATGACCATAGGAATGCCAAGTTGAAATCTACCAAAGGTCCATCCAGAGGAACAATATGACTAGTGATATGTTATTTGTTCATCTAGGCACTGGGCTGGGTAAGTTCTTAACAAAAACCTTATAAGATGAGCTTTCAACTCTGACAGAAGCGTCAAGAAATGTATTTCGCAAACTGTTAGAGCTGGAAACATCCCCAGGGATCATCCAATCTATCCTCCTTTGCTTCATGACTCAGGATTTAAGAAGTCCCAGAAAAGTCCAACAGTGTTACAAAAGTACATGATTGCCTATTTATGCCCCTATCATTGAGAGCTAGCTAGGGGTCAGATACTTTTCTCAGTGCCTTGTGTACATTATTCCCTTTCATCTTTCTAGATTATTAATCTTCTTGTTATTTTTATCCCCATCCAATAGAGGAGTAAGTAAACTGAGTGTGAAAATAGCACTAAACTGTTGATCTTTTCCATGTTCCAAACTAACCTTAAATGGTAGGCTAATATTATGAAATTTTTACATTTAGTCATTTGTTCTGGGTCTGTCTTCCATGAATTTAACCAAAATGCTTGGCTGCTTCTGCATTCTAGCTTTTTGGGATTTAGAGAAAAAAACAACTTGGTCTTCATAGTGGCCAGGATTTATTCATGTGCCAATAACTCCCCTCTCTTTTAGCTTTTCGATTTGTTACACTTTATTCTCTATTTGTATAACAACCACATTCCTCCTCTGCTATATCTAAGTGAAGCAAATATCCATTCATACTAGCTACATGCTTAACATATTTGTTTCTTCCTCTTAGTGGGTTCGATTGAAACTTCTTTTGCAAAGCTTAACTATAGATAGGTCTTCCACAGAAACTTGTTTAAATGCTTTGTGGAAGTAGAAGGGACATATCTTAATATTCCTTAAATTTTTGTTATTATTTGGACTGTCCTCAGTTCCTTATATGTCTTTGTATGTCAAACACTTAGTTATGCTTACATTCCTCTAGGTATAGTTGTATACTAGCTTTGTACAAGGTTACAATAATGGTAGTTTCCTTGTTTTGAGTCTCATTCTTGATCATGCCAAACATTTTTTGATGATTTTAGCCTCAGAGAACAGTCTACTGCTATTTCTACCTTTTTCCTGATCCCAACAAAAGATTTACCTGCAATTTAAGCCTTTCAGCTTGGTATTTTCTACCTGGAACTCTGGTGTACTCTGTGGAATCAATGAGATCCACAGTGTGTACTACCTAGCAGATCATGAATGTTTGTTAATAACTGTAATTCATTGTTTAGTCTCATCTATACAGAGAAGCAGTAGCACCTTGCTTTAGTAGGATCCTTTATGCTTTTATTCATTATTGAATTTTATCTTCACAATGATTCTGTGATTCTGCAGTTGTCATTATTTCAGTTTGGGAGTTGAGAAAATTGAGATTGTGGCAAATCAATTTTTCCCAAATTAGCTATTTCATCACAAATCCAGGGTTATAACCCAGGATTCACTGCTAATCAAAGTTGCTTTCTAAAAATCAGTTATACAAACTTCTAAAAAATCAGTTATGCAAACTTCTAATTCTCGTGCTATACAGTCAGTGCTGAAATTGCAACAGAACTATTTTTTGTTCTGCAGCAATATATATTCAAAAGGTAATCATTTCTTTTGTATAAATAACATTCCTCCCTGAGAGAGATGTTGTGGGAATTTTTATCAGTCAAGAATGTATATCGATAATTAAACATAGCTAGTTAAAAAACTTGAAGTGAAAGATTGGTTACTGTTCAATCAACTGAACTGTTTCTTTCTCTGCAATATTGTGGTTCTTGACAAGATTGCCGAGTTTCCAATTTGACACTTCTGGAGGTTCATAAATCAGGACACATGCTGGGTCTCAGTCTGTCATCCTGAGTCTTAGCATTGGTTATTTATTTCCCTTTATTACCCAATATCTACTTACTGCATAAATCACTCGAGAAGCTTTCCATGATGGACCTCCGTGAGAAAAAAAAAATGTGTACATTTGAGTAGCTTTTCAATTACAAATATGCAGATTGTCTGGGTTTGTGTGCGTGTATTTTATTATTATTTCACTTTTATATGTCAGATGAATTTGGTATAAATGTAAATCTAACAATATGGGCTCTAGTGGCCAAATACATTGCCATAATATACTTCTGGTATATCCATCTCCTGGGTGAAGTGTCTCAAGTGTGGTAAAATTCTATAGTATAAACTGATGCTCAGTTATGTACAATTACCAGGTCTGTATGATGTCTTACTACCACAATTATCCACTTTCAAGATGACAGCTTCACTTTGATGATCTTCAGATTTTATGTTTGCCTTCATTTTTTGACAAAATGAAATACATGTAAAACTTCTAAAATTTTCTTTTGTATATGTTTCTTCAGGGTCTATTCTTGGGACTACTATAACAATCAGTTGTACTGCTTTGTTTATTTTATTAAATAGCAAAATAGCTGCTTGATTAGTCTGTATGTGCTGATCTGTATTTGTGAATCTAGTCCAGTTCAGTGTCCAATAAGAATTTCTGAAATATTCTTTGTCACATGAATGTATGGTCAAAATCGTATTGTGTTTGTAGCAAAAATGATTTTATCTTTTATTATGCATAGCAGCCAAAATGACACATATTTCACAGGCGACACTCTTTTTAACAAAGATGAATTGCCCAAAGTTGTATGTAGAGTACGTCTCACAAGTCAAATTCCCTATTTAATAAATGGTGCTGGGAGTACTGGCTAGCCATATGCAGAAGAGTGAATTTTCATAAACTGAATGCAAATGTGTAAATAGCATCCAAATCAAGAAACATAATATAATATAACCAGAATCTCAGGATGCCCCTTCATATCTCTTCTAGTAATAAACATCCCAGAAGGGTGACTACTATCTGTACTTCAAAAGTTTTCTATTGCTTTTTCCTGTTTTTGTGTATTATATAAATGGAATCGAACAGTCAAATCTACTCTGTGGCTATATATTTTTTCCTCAACAATATGTTTGTGAGATTCATCCATATTATCTTGTGGTTGTAGATTGTTCATTCTTCTTGCTGAATAATATTCTATTGATACCACAGTGTATTTATGCATGTTGACATAGATGAGAATTTGGGTAGTTTCCAACATGAGGCAACTGCTATCAATAGTTCTGCTATCCGTAGTCATGCTACCAACAGTCTAGTACATGGCTTTTGGTAAATATATTGATAACTATGCATTTCTGTTGGATATACACCTGGAAGTGGAATTACAACTCAAATAATATTTTATTCATTTTTAAAACTTTATTTCATTTTTAATTGACAACTATATGTTTATGGGGTACAATATGCTTCCATTCATGTATATATATATATATACACACATTGTGGAATGATCAAATCAGGCTAATTAGCATATCTATCACCTCAAATATTTATTATTTTTGTGGTGAGAATATTTAAAATCCTCCTTTTTAGCTATTTTGAAATATACAATATGTAATTATTAGCGATAGATCCTGGGCTGTGCAAAAGAACACCAGAACTTATTCCTCTTGTCTAAATGGAACTTTGCACCCGTTGATAAACAACTCTCATTTTTCCATCCACCCACCCCTGCAGCCTTTGGTAACCACCAGAATTTAACTCTCTATTTCTATGATTTCCACTTTTTTTGATTCCACATACACATAAGACTATATGATATTTGTCTCTCTGTGCCCAGTTTATTTCACTTAACCTAATGTCTTCCAGTTTCATCCATGTTATTCCAAATGACAGAATTTCCTGGAGTTTTTAAATAATGTTTTTAATTTTTAATTTTTTGGGGTATACAGTAGGTGTATATATTTATGGGGTACATGAGTTGTTTTGATACATGCATTCAGTGTGAAACAAGCACATCATGGAGCATGGTGTATCCATCCCCTCAAGCATTTATCCTTTGTGCTGCGAACAATGTAATGATACTTTCAGTTATTTTTTAAATGTACAATTAAATTATTGTTGACTATAGTCCCCTGGTTGCACTATCAAATACTAGGTCTTATTCATTCTTCTAACAATTTTTTTGTACCCATTAACAATCCCCACCTGCCCCCTGCCCCCGCAGTATCCTTTGTAGCCTCTTATTCTCTGTCTCCATGAGTTCAATAGTTTTAGTTTTTAGATCCCATAAATAAGTGAGAAATGCAATGATTGTCGTTCTGTGACTGGCCTATTTCATTTAATATAACGACCTCCAGTTCCATCCAAGATGTTGCAAATGACAGGATCTAATTCTTTTTTATGGCTGCATAGTACTTCATTGTTTATATGATCCATATTTTCTTTATCCGTTCATTTGTTGATGGACAGTTAGCTTGCTTCCAAATCTTGCCTGTTGTGAACAGTGCTACAACAGTATGAGAGTGCAGATATCTCTTCAATATACTGCCTTCCTTTCTCTTGCATATGTACCCAGAAGAGGGATTTCCAGAACATGTGATCATTGTATTTTTATTATTTTGAGGAACATCCATACTGTTTTTATGGAGGCCATACTAATTTATAATGCTACCAATAGTGGGTAAGGTCTCCTTATTCTCCATATCCTCATCAACACTTGTTTTCTTTCACCTTGTTGATGATTGCCAATCCAAAAGATGCGAGGTGATATCTCATTGTGATTTTAATTTGCATTTTTGATTATTAGAGATATTAAGTATTTTACATATATAATATATAAAATACTCATTATATATATATGTATGTACATATATATATATATATACATATATATATATATATATATATATATATATATATATATATACTGTCTGTCTGTCTTCTTTTGTTAAATGTCTATTCATATTCTTTGCCCATTTTTTTTTATTAGGGTTATTTGTTTTCTCATTGAATAGCTTGAGTTCCTTGTATAATTTGGATATTAGCACTTTATCCAGTGCGTGATTTGCAAATACCTTCTCCCAATCTGTGGGTTGTCTCTTTATTCTATTAATTGTTCCCTTTGCTGTGTGAAGCTTTTTAGTTTGATGCAATCCCATTTATCTATTTTTACTTCGATTAACTGTTTTTGGGGTAATATGCAAGAAACCAGTGCCTACCCCAATGCCATGGAGATATTCTCCTGTGTTTCTGTAGTTTTTAGTTTCAGGCCTTACATTTAAAGCTTTAATCCATCTTGAGTTGATTCTTGTATAAGGAGTGAGAAAAGGGTCCAGTTTCATTTTTCTGTATGTGAACATTCAGTTTTCTCAATACCATTTATTGGAGAGTCTGTCCTTTCCCTATTGTGTGTTCTTGTTACCTTTGTTGAAAATCAGTTGATCAGAGGTGTGTAGGTTTATTTTAGTACTATCTGTCTTATTCCATTGGTCTGTTTGTAGATACTTGCCATGCTGTTTTAATTATTATAGCTTTTGTAATACATTTTGAAATCCAGTAGTGTGATATCTCCAGCTTTATACTTTTTAGTAAAGACAGCTTTGGCTATCCAGGATCTTTTGTGGTTCCTTGCAAATTTTAGAATTTTTTTTAATTCTATAAAGAATGAGATGCAAATTTTGTTAGGTATTGTGTTGAATCTTTAGATTGCCTTATGTAGTATGAACACTTTAACAAAATTATTCCAATTATGAACATAGAAATCTTTCCATTTACTTGTGTCATCTTCCATATCTTTCATCAGTGTTTTGTAGTTTCAACATACAGATCTTTCATTTTCTTGGTTAATTTCACTCCAGAGTATTTTTTGATGCTGTTGTAAGTGGGATTGTTTCCTTAATTTCTATTTTAGACAGTTGTTATTGTACAAACAATAAAAATTGTTATCACTACTGATTTTTTATTTTGTATACTGCAACTGTACTAAACTTGTGTATGAATTCTAACAGTTTTCAGTAGAGTCTTTAGGATTTTCTGTATAAGATCATATCATCAGCAAGAAGGAACAGTTTTACTTCATCCTTTTCTGTTTGATTGCCTTTTATTTATTTCTCTTGCCTAATTGCTCTGGCTAGGACTCCTAGTACTAAGTTAAACAAGAGTGGTGAAAGTGGGCATCTTAGTCTTGCTCTTGATCTTAGAGAAAAAGCCTTCAACATTTTACTGTTTTGCACAATGTTAGCTGTGGGCTTCTCATTTATGGCTTTTATTCTTTTGTAGAACATTTCTTCTATACCTAATTTGTTAAGAGTTTTTTATCAGGAAAGGATGTTGAATTTTGTCAAATTATCTTTCTGTATTTATTAAAATGATCATATGGTTTTTGTTCTTCATTCTGTTCACATGTTGAATCACATTTATTAATTCACATATATTGAAACAACTTTATATCCCAGGGATAAATCCCTCTTGGTCATGGTGAATAATCCTTCTAATAAACTGTTAAATATAATTTACTAGTATTTCATTGAGAATTTTCGCATCTAAGTTCATCAATGATTTTGGCCTGTAGTTTACTTTCCTTGTAGTGTCTTTGTCTGGCTTTGGACTCACGGTATTGCTGGCCTTGTAAAACAAATTTGGAAGAATCCCTTCCTCTTTAGTTTTCCAAAAGAGTTTGAGAAAGATTTGTATTAGGTCTTCTTTAAATATTTGTGGAATTTTCCCATGAAGCCATCTAGTCTTCAGCTTTCCTTTGATGTGAGAACTTTTAAATACTGATGCAATCTCCTTAACTGTTATTGATCTTTTCAGATTTCCAATTTTCATTATTCACTCTTGGTAGATTAAGTATTTCTGAGAATTCATCCATTTATCTTAGGATGTTTGATTTGTTGGTATGTAATTGTTCATAGTAGTCTCTTATGATCCTTTGTATTTCTGTGTTATCAGTCGTAATGCCTTCACTTTCATTTCTGATTTTATTTATTTGAGCCTGCTCTCTTCATTCTTATTCTAGCTAAGGATTTATCAATTTTGTTTAGCTTTTCAAAAAAACAACTCTTAGTTTTATTGATTTTTTTTTCTATTGTTATTCTATTCTCTATTTCATTCATTTCTGCTCTGATCTTTGTTATTTTCTTCCTTCTGCTAACTTTGGGCTTAGTTCATTCTTCTTTTTTCTGGTTCCCTGAGGTACAATGTTAGGTGTTTTATTTGAGATATTTCTTCTTTTTTGATGTGAGAATTTATTGATATAAACTTCCCTCTTAACACTGTCTTTGCTACACCTAGAAGTTTTGCTATGTAGTGTTTTCATTTCTATTTGTCTCAAGATTTCTAAAAAATTTTCTGTTTAATTTTTTCTTTTGACACAATAGTCGTTTAGGAGCATATTGTTTAGTTTAGGAGCATATTGTTTAGTTTCCACATATTTCTTAATTTTATATGATTCCACATATTTCTTAATTTTATATGATTTCCCATGTTATTGATTTCTGATTTTATACTGTGGTCAGAAACGGCACATGATATGATTTTGGTTTTCTTAAATTTGTTGAGACTTGTTTGTGGCCTAACATATGATCTATCCTGGAGAATGTTAAATGTGTACTTGAGAAGAATCTGTATTTTCTTGCTATTCAGGGCAGAATGTTCTGTATATGTCTGTTAGGTCTATTTGGTCTAAAGTGTCATTCAAGTCCAATGAATGACACTTTTCCTTATGAATTTTTCTGTCTATTGCTTAAAGTGGAATATTGAAATTGCCTACTATTATATTGTAGGCTATGTTTCCCTTCAGATCTCTTAATGTTTGCTTTATGTATTTAGGTGCTCTGATTTGGGATGCATATATACTTCTATTTACTATGTCTTGAGGAAATAAACTTTATCAATATATAATGACCTTCTTTGTCTCTTTTAAGAGTTTTTGACCTAAAGACTATTTTGTCTGAAATAAATGTAACTACTTTTGCTCTCTTTTTGTTCTCATGTACATGGAATATCTTTTTTCATTCCTTTACTTTCAGTCTATGCATGTCCTTTTAGGTGAAATGAGCCACTTGTAGGCAGCAAATATTTGGGTCTTGTTTTTTTGTTGTTATCGTTAATCCATTCAACCACTCTATGCCTTTTGATTGGAAAATTTAATCTATTTACATTCAAAGTAATGATGGATGAATAAGGACTTACTAGTGTCATTTTGTCAATTGTTTCCTGGTTGTTTTACATATTCTTTGTTCCTTTCTTCCTCTATTGCTTTCTTCCTTTGTGTTTTGATGGCTTTGTGTAGTAGTATGCTGTGGGTCTTTTGTGTTTATCATTTGTATATGTATTATAAGCTTTTGCTTTGTGGATACTCTGAGACTTATATAAAACATTTTATAAGCTGATAACAACTTTGTTTATGCATATTCTGCACCTTTAATTGTTTACGCATATTCTACACTTTTATTCTCCCTCTTCCCACATTTTATGTTTCTAGCATCACAACTTACTTTTTAAATATAATTTGTATCACTTAACAAAGGATTGCAGTTTTTTTATAGTTCTGCCTTTAACTTTTACACTATAACTAATTTACCCATTGTCATTACATTATGAGAATGTTTTTGATTTGCCATTGTACTTACTTATACCAGTGAGTTTTATATTCACATGTTTTCATGTTATTAATTAGCATCCTCTACCTTCAGCAGGAAAAACTCCCTTTCGTAATTCTTGTGAGGCAGATCTAGTCATAATGAACTCTCTTAACTTTTGTTTGTCTGAGAAAACTTTTACCACCAACTTCTTTGTTGAGGGACAGACTTGATAGGTATCATATTCTTAGATGGCAATTATTTTTTGTATGTTAATGTTAGATTTTATTAAAGTTATAATATAACATCCAGAAAAAAGTAAACAAAAGAGATATTCCTCTAATTTCATTAAAGTCACGCTGATAAATATCATACAACTGACATCAGCCAGTTGCCCAAATGAATTACACAAAATAACATGGCCATATAACTATTTCTTATGACTATAGCTTTTTGTAATACTTCTTATAGTTAAAACTAATGAAATGTCTAGCTTTGAAAATCTTATGTACTCACAGAATTTTTTGACACTCTAATATCTTTTAATCTATGGATTTTATATAAGGCACAGATATTCTAATAGTAAACATGACATTAAAGATGTTTTATACAAACAAATGTGGTTGATGCAAAGGCATGAAATATGAAATAAAGGAAATCCAGAGGATGTTTATTTGCCTGGAATAGACATCATGAGCAGAAGAGTAAGAGGAAAATAAGAAAGGAAATATGAACAACTTGAGTCCATTTTCAAATTATGTCAACTTCAAATGCAACAAGGAAATAGTGGTTACTTAAGAAGAAAGACTGAAGATGCTGGGCAAAGGTTTACTTTAAAAATTGCATTTTTATGTCATTATAAAGAGAAAGTGGGTATAATGGAAGTAATCTACATGTACAGCTCATTTGACAGACATTTACAGAAGGTGTTCCAAAGGCCAAACACTAGTTTGTGCATTAAGGATGTTTTTAGTTTTCACTTTTTTTTTTTATTTTCTAGCTTCTTTCACTTTGCCAGAAAAGGATTTTTTTTAATGGACAAAAATACTAACTTAGGCTAGCTTCTTTCAGAAGCAGACATTTAAACAATAATTAATGGTGAAAGTAGTTTGTTTGTAATGTGATTCCAGGAAGTACCAGTAGGAGAGAGGGACAATGAGATAAAAATGAAAGAAGCCAATAATTAAGCCAGTTATGAAACAAGTTATTGCCTTAAGCGACTGTGGTTCAATCCTGATGAAGGAGCTCTGGGAGATCGTTTAAAAAAAAAAAAAAAAAAAAACATGCCTCAAAGCTGTCATTTACAAGTGGGTAACGGCAAGGAAACAGGAGGGGTAACTATTCTAACTCTTATCCATCATTCTCAAAATGCTGCCTGGTATATTAACTTTCCAGCACTTCTGGCCAATGCACTTAGCAAGCTGAGGAAAATCCTTCAGGTTTACAATAGGGCATATGCTTGTACTAGGACACTGCTGACGTACAGTTGAATGATGAGTGCTAACGGCATATAGATGGGCACTAACAGCATCTTCTACAGATTCTGTCCTTGCCTTTGAGGCAAGGATATTGTCTAGAGTAGGAAATAGAATGTAAAATGTAAAAACGTAAATCATTGTAGTACACAGTAAAAGTTTTAAAACATTAACAAAGTGTTATATTTGTTTGAGTGAGTGTTCGGTTATCAAAAATCTATTTAAAAGGGAAAAAGAATAGAATATATTTTAAACCATGGATGTAGCCAGGCAAGGCCACCCTATATGTGAATGTCCTGGGATAATTTTGTTCCCAGATGTCTCTTTATTTGAGTGTCAATTTCATTTATATATTCATAATATAAAGAAATAGAGGTAAACGTATAGTAGCAAAAGTGCCTTCCTATCCACAAGCCTCACAGAATAATGTCTAAATGCCATGACATTTTTGGTAAGTTTTGGTTCTATGGGCTTTGGAAGTTATTTTATTTAGGAACTCCTCCAATGTGATACAAGCATTGCATTTATTTATCTAAATACCCTAGTTAAAGCTACTTTAAGCAGGATCAAAGTCCTCTTTTAAACTTTTATATTTGAAAGCTATCCCCATTTAAAATTCCTGTGATTCTTGCACAATTCCTTGGAGACCTTTGTTTGCATCAAAAGAGTTTGTCCCTCCCTATAAGTTAGAACTTTTACATTGTAGTAATAGAAAATCCACTTCAAAGTTGCTTAGACTTACCCAGAAGAAATGTATTGATCAGTGTCATTAAACAGTTGAGAGGTAGGCGAGGCTTGATTCAAGAATTACATAGTATGACCAGATTCTAGTTTTCCTTCTCCATTGCATGGCTCTGCTACGCAGTATTTATTCCATTTAATTCCTCTTAATTGCTCTAAGATGGATGTCAGGATACTGCAGAACTACATGCTATCTCATTCGTCTTAAACAAGGAGCAGGTATTGTTAAAAGAAGTTGGCCAGGTGCGGTGGCTTATGCCTGTAACCTCAGCACTTTGGGAGGCTGAGGCAGGAGGATCACATGAGGTCAGGAGTTCAAGACCAGACTGACCAACATGGTGAAACCCCATCTCTATTAAAAATACAAAAAAACTAGCCAGGCTTGGTGGGGCATGCCTGTAGTTCCTGCTACTTGGGAGGCTGAGACAGGAGAATCGCTTGAACCTGGGAGGTGGAGGTTGTGGTGAGCCGAGATCAAACCATTGAACTCCAGCCTGGGCTATAAGAGCAAAACTCCATCTCAAAAAGAAAACTAAAAAGAAGTTTCTAGTACATCTATCATCCCTTGGGTCCATTCAGAAGAATACCCTTAGAAAACGTTTTGAGAGCAAGTGATTTATTTGGGAGGTAAATAAATCTGTAGAAGAGTGGAGAAATGAGACAAGTAAGGCAAGGCAGCCAGTAAAGGGTGGTGTATTATTAAGCCAGCTGATATTGTGGGCTGTTGGAGTTTTATCCCTAGGGAAACCTTGGAACCTTTGTAAAATCCGTGCCTCAGAGTTATCGCCCGTAGTATCAAGGGAGCTAGTGTATTAATATCCGAATTCCTACAATTAGTCACTATTTATAGGCTGCTTCCAGGGTCTGGAGGGGAGGCATCAATTGCCTGGTATGTCTAGCCTGCCACATGGATGGCAAAGCAAACTCTTGTGGCAACAGAAAGCCTTCAGGCAATGAAATGCCAATCCTGGCACTGGGAAGTCAGACTGATGGCTGCTGAAATGGCAAGGATAAAGGGATTTGGATATTCTTCTGTAGTACTTTTCTAAAAGATTATTCCTATTTGGTTCTAGGGGTCAAGAATAGAGTTAAAATTTTACATTTATGTTGATGTTCTATATCACCTTCAGGAAAATAATTCAATGGAAACTAATATTTGTCATCAAAAAAGTAAATAATCTTGTTGTTCATCCTAGCCATAACACAATGAATAATTTTTTAAATAAGCAACATAAATGTCAGATAATGTTTAGAAGTTACATTTAAAATGTCTTCTCCAGACTAGTATTTACTACTGTATATTTATTTTTCCTTTTATTCCAGTTGAAAGAATTCAGAATCAGTGGGATGAAGTACAAGAACACCTTCAGAACCGGAGGCAGCAGTTGAATGAAATGTTAAAGGATTCAACACAATGGCTGGAAGCTAAGGAAGAAGCTGAGCAGGTCTTAGGACAAGCTAGAGCCAAACTTGAGTCATGGAAGGAGGGTCCCTATACAATAGATGCAATCCAAAAGAAAATCACAGAAACC
Source organism: Cacajao melanocephalus (assembly GCA_963573385.1). Lineage (NCBI taxonomy): Eukaryota > Metazoa > Chordata > Mammalia > Primates > Pitheciidae > Cacajao > Cacajao melanocephalus. Next base: position 94,846 of record CAUYLG010008969.1, read on the forward strand.
AAGGTTAGTATCAAAGATACCTTCTTAAAATACCGGTTACACTTGACAAAATTATATGATGGATTGTAATTTAATAATGTTTGCTATAAATTTATTAACAGAAAATCACATTTAAGCTGAAATGAACAGTAGACTTTTTATATTGTATTTTCTTAGAGACAGGCTGTCACTGTCACCCAGGCTAAAGCATAGAAGCACAATCATAGCTCACTCAGCCTTGAACTCCAGGGCTCAAGCAGTCCTCCTGCCTCAGCCTCCCTAGTAGCTGGGACAACAGGCATGTACCATCATGCCTGCTTAATTTTTTTAAAAATTGTATTTTCTGTAGAGATGGGTTTTTGAACTCTTGCCTCAAGCAGTTATCCTGCCTTGGCCTCCCAAAGCACTAAGATTACAGGCAGGAGCCACCATGCCTAGCCAGTAGACTTTTGAGTCAAGGCAGAGAATAGAGGAAAATTGACAGCTAATATCAATCTTAAAGTTAATTTTGTTTAGCAGTCTAGATATAGTGGGCTGGTTTTCTGTTGCACCATCTTTTAAGATCACTTCAAAATTAGTATATGTACTTATGTAGTTGCATGAAGTCAACCATTCAGGCTTCATTCCTTCCTAGAAAAAGTAACAGGTCTACTCTTTCATATCTTATTTGAAGGCCCTGAATCAAGAAATGGGTGTGGGTGGGCATAAGGATTGTGCAGGAACAATGAGTACTCTCACTTTCTCCTCCCATTCTCTTAACCTCCTGTCGAACTCATTATTCCCTTCTTTCTCTCTTCTCCTCTTACCTCCAAAATTTCATCAAATATCTGTCTGCTTAGTAAGTCTATAATTCCTCAGGGTAAAAGGAAAAGGAAGAAAATTGTTTAATGACTGTGTTTTATCAGGCACCATGCGAGGTGCTTTGCATGTGTTTAATCTTTGCAAACTTAATATTTACTGCTCAGTTTGAAAAGACATTAAATGTTAAACAATGGTTAACCTTTAGGGAAGTAACATGGTAGGAGGTTAATCAGATTGGGCACTTGATGAAAACCCTCTATAGATATTTTATCTGACAGAAAAGGACTTTTGCTAAACAAGTATCTGATTCTTAAATTGGTTATGTCATCTAACAAGAAAACCATATCGTTCTCATGGATGAAATGGCTTCCATTTCCAAATTAGTCAGGTTAGACTATGCTAAACTATAGTAAGAAATGAACTCTGAAATCTCAATAGCTTAATAAAATAAAGATTACTTTCTTGCTTATATCATAGTCCAGTGGAGGTTGACAAGCCATTCTTAGGAGCTGTCCCCAACGTGGTCACTTGGAGACCCAGACTTTTCCAATTTTGTGACACTGTCATTTTAAACACGACTGCCAAAGGCCACTGCAGGAAAAGAAGAGAGAATGTGGTCAGTGTTTTATGGCCAGGCCTGGAAATTATGTATATCACTTGTACCACATCCCATCACACAGAACTTGCTCTCGATTTAATTTCAGGAAGAGTTAATAGAATTAGTGAGCTTTTAGTCAATCTCTGTCATAGCTACTTTGCCAAAGGGACCTGAGCTGCTACGAGGACAAGGATTTAGCTTATATGGTGAGAATGTTAGAAAGCCACATAGAATTTTACAGTCTTATTATTAGCTCTATTGGAGGCAAAATCTAAGTGAATAAAAATTCTTTCAAGAGATACATGTTACCACTAATAATTTTTTCAATGGATGAGCATAGATGAATTAGGATATTCCAATGGTCATTTTTCTAATGCCTGGTCTGACTGTGTAATATATAGAATCATGTGGTTACTCTTGAAAGCTCTAGTCATATTCATGAGGTAATCAGCATGTTATGCTACTTCTTTTTTTTTTTTTCTTTACAAGTTTAGGATACTATGAATTTATTAGATCATAAACCAAAGTAGTTAACTGGTAAGGAGGTATAAGCAGAAAATACGGAGTTCAGACTGGATCTTTGAGATAGATGAGAAGGAGAGATGACAGGCATATAGTGATAGATTTGACTAGGGCAGGAGGACTCTGGTAGTCAGCAAATGAGAAGTAATTGTAACCGAAGAAAATCCTAAAGTGATGGTAAGAATGATTACGGTTTAATAGCTCCTAGAAGAGCAAGTAGCTTTAAATAACAGACGAAAATATCTGCAGAAGGAAATATGAAAGAAGAAAACAAAACAATTACATTGTCAAAACATGCAAGATGTTTTAAACAGCTAAAATAAAACCAGAATTGTATTATAATTGCTATCCTTTGTCAAACTTTAAGAAGTTAAAAAAAATTGCTTTGGAATGGCCCAAAACTACATCATAAACATGGCTCAGCCACTATCTATAGACATTGACATTTTTGTTTGTGTTCTGGGTTTAGAAATTTAATGATATATATATATATATATATCATTAAATATATATTATATATAATATATATTATATATATAATATATATATATTCAATTAAGTTCACAGTATAGATAAAGATGGCCAAAGCTGTATTTTTTTCATCCATTTCTTGAATTATGTATGGTAAAATTAAAATAATCCTATTGTTAATAATAACTTTTAGTGAATGCTTGCTGTGTGTCAAAAAGTATGGTAGTCACTTTACATATATTAGTTTATTTCATCCTTTCAGAAACTGTCTTTGAAAAGTACTCTGATTATTCTTAGTTAGGAGATAAGAAAACTGAAGGCTAGAGAAGTTTGGAATCTTCTTTTGAAAGTAATGGAGTTGTGATGTGAATCCGTAGTAATTACTTTTGTATATAACATCACAGGTTTTCTCTTTCACATGCTGTCTACGTGGCTAAAACAAAGCAAGAAAACCTCATGAGATTACCAAAAAGACCCATGTAATTATTAATTGACAAATAAGATTATATTACATTACTGATAAACCAACAGGTAGAAAATGAAAGCAATGAAATAGTATACTGGGAAAAAATTCATATTATACTCTACTATGGAAAATTAAAACAATAATTGCAAACTGCATTCCATTTTTAATGAAACTGCAATTTTTAATTCTTTTAAAAGGTAGGGAGCAAATAAAATGGATATCTGGCCTTTACATGTATTGTGTAATCACTACTAAGTGATATTAGCTGGATTATTACTTAAAATTTTCTTTTAGGAAAAAAAGTGTGAAAATAGACAGGAGGACACATTAAATGATTAAAACAACACCCCCAGAAGTTCTTTCTGAGTCTGTGTGCTTAAGATTAACAAGAGAGCCTGTGAGCCTCACAAGGCAATCATAAAGCTATGTCTACAGCCTTGGAGAGCTGTGATTACAGGAGTCGGCCTCCTTTGCAGCACCTAACTGATGACTGCCCTAACCCTCACCAATGAGCAACAATGAAATGTTTCAATCCCAACCACCAACACTGTTATACTCTTAAAATATGGGCCAGTCATCATACATGAACCTAAAAAACATTACCAAAAATCTTGATACATTAATGATTCATGATTGCTAATCTTTATTGATACTCTCTTCTAGTTCTTACCTGTATATATTTTAATTGTCTACATAATGTAAATGAAATTTTGAGTTCTGGTTTGTAAACTTAGTATTATTGCATAAATATTTATCAATGTTGCTAAACATCTTTTAATAATTATTTTAAATTCTTTATATTATTTTATTAATTTCCATCTTTATTTCCTTGGTGGTCTGATATTTAGAAAAAGCTCCTCCTCTTATTTAGAAAAAAAAGAGTGAAGGATAAATGGGGACAATAACAACTGATTCACAAAATAGATAGAAAATCGAAGATGTCATGTGGAAAAAGCTTACCTTGAAAGCATGGTCAGAGTGGAAGGAAACAGCAACAGGAGAGGCTTGATTTGGTAAAAACAAAACAGAATGCAGATGGCCTGGAGTATCAACAATTAATTAGCAGGTCATTAAGAGATGGCCATAACATATTTATAATTGTTTTCTTTCACCCTTAATTTTTCTGAAGCAAAAACATGAAGTTAGAAAGGAGTTAATTTTGTTAGCCACATGGCTTCGTGGCTTAATTTTATCTTCTCCATGGATCTGGTACAACAATAAAGTTCTTTTGAGATAGAAAGACAGATGTTAGGCAGAAACATACAAGATTTTCATTCTAATCAAAATCTTTGCCAATAGGCTATGACAGAATCCTAGGAGAGATTATGCCATTTAGAGCTTTCACAAGAAGCAAAAATAGTATGCTATTGGCACGTAAAACTGCCAACAGTGATCATCCTGAGATTTATTTCATTTGGCAGAATCTTGGTTGAGTTCATAACCTGTTCCCTAGACTTTAAAGATTGGTCCAAACTTGACCATGGATTCTTTGGAAAAATTATTTCTTGATCGTTTTAAACTTTCTTTCCAGTGTCAAGAGAGATTTTCACAGGCTCAGAGTTTTCATTTATTTTTCCCCTTTCAGCTTTTGAAAGAGAAATTTCCTTTTTGTCAGCTTTGTGATTGCTTTTGTGTCAAATTCAGCATAAAAGCTTTTCAAACGTGACAGCATTAGCTGTTTTGTGCTCGGCTGAGCTAAGAGTATATGAATTCAATAGAGAAGTGAAATCTTGTTTGAGCCTAGCTGATTTGGCTGTATAATACTTAAAACTATCTGAAGCAAGAAATTCAATAATTTTCAAATTATTAAATAAACATTTCCAAGGCTGTAAAATCTCTATGTTTTTTGAAGGCATTCTTTAGGAAACTTGAAATACAGATATTCTATAATCACATAATTAATTTTAAAAGTTGAACTTATACATAGTAACTAAGGCAGCTATTTGAGTATCTCAAATTATTTTTCTAAAAAGGGAGAAATTTTTCAAATATGGAAGTAGTACCTTACATTTTAAGTTATCTGTGGAAGGATTGATGGTATCAGATATCTCATCCACCATAAAAATATATACAGTAATGGAAACTGAATTTTTCTTTTATATATTTTGTGTATTTTTTTTAGAGTTGTACAAAATTAAATCAGTAAGTTGATCCACACTTATTGTTTGAGGTTTGAGTTTCTGGTACAATAATGAAAAACATTATGAGAAATCTTGGCAGGACCTACCATTTCTTCATGTATTCTCTTTATTCCTTTTTTGTTCTTCCTTAAAGTCTATGTGATTGAAGACAAAAGATCAATAACCCAATAGTACTTTTCCTCCTAAAGTATGCATGAAACTGTTAAATTTCTCAAAGCATACAGAGTGCTCTCTACATAGCTGATAGAACATAGGTAGTAATGGGCTGGTTTCCCCAGGTACTGCTATATTATATAAATATTTAATGCAGAGTCACCAAGCTTTGAATAACTTTATGCTTTGATTGTACTGTATTTTCCCTAGTTTTCTTTTCACAGTTTAACTTATCCCATGCTTGAAAATATAATATGGTAATTCTGCAGATCTGCTCCTCAAAAAATTTTCAAAATCACTTTTTCGTTTTTGTTTTTTTGTTTTTGATTTTTTTGTGGTGGAGTCTCACTTGTCACCCAGGCTGGAGTGCAGTGGCGGGATCTTGGCTCACTGCCGTCTCCACCTCCTGGGATCAAGTGAGTCTCTCAGCCTCGAAGTAGATGGGACTATAGGCACATGCTAACACATCTGACTATTTTTTGTATTTTTAGTAGAGACAGGGTTTCACTATGTTGGTCAAGCTGGTCTCGAACTCCTGACCTCGTGATCTGCCTGTCTCAGCCTCCCAAAGTGCTGGGCATTTAGTGGTTTTTAAATGCATAATAAATTTTTGTTGACTGTAGTCATCCTCTTGTGCTATCAAATACTTGATCTTATTCATTTTATCAAACCATATTTTTGTATTGTATATTTCACTACTCATTAACCATTCCCTCTTTTCTCCCACTGCTACCCTTCCCAGTCTCCTAGAAATATTAAACATGAAGCTACCATATGACAAATCCATTCTACTCTTAGGTGTATGCCCAGCAAAAACAAAAATACATGTACACAGAAAACTTTATACAGATGTTCATAGCAGCATTATTTATAATGGCCAAAGAGTAAAACCAACCCAAGTTTCTATCAGCTAATGAATAAATTTTAAAATGTCCTACATCCAAAAATGGATTATTATTCAGCAATAAGAAATAATGAAATATTGATATGCACCATAACATGGGTGAACCAAAAAAAATACGCTAAGTGATAGAATCCAGTCACAAAAGACCCCAAATTGTATCAACACATTCATGTAAAACATCCAGTAAAGACTGAAGGAGGAGGACAATAGACAGTAGAAAGGGACTGTTCATTGGTATGGGTTTCACTGGGAGCAAATAAAACGTTCTCAAATTAGATCATAATGATGGTTGCACAACTATGAATATATTAAAAACCAGAAAATTATACACTTTAAATGGGTGAATTTTATGATATGTTAAAAAGCATATCTGCATGTCATTGACTACAGATATTTTCTTATTTTTCAACTTTATGAACACAGTTTTAGAAACATAGTCTCCATTTTTCTCTTTCATGAAACTGCTTGCCAGCTATCGACATGAAAAAATAGCTGTGTCTGTGGAACATAACTACTACCTAGATGGTAGCCTCCATCACAGAATGGCTAAAGAGCTATTTTCTTTTATGGTCAAGATAGGCAGGTTCTGTCCTATAGAAAATATTCTGAGATGTTACCTGTAGCTCAGAAAACCAGGGATATTGATGCTCTAAAGATTTCCTCAACATTTATATGGCTTCCTATTTATTAACAAGAGTACCTGTTCTTTATGTGTCATTATACTAGTATATTGTATCCCTGGCCCTGGTCCAGGACTATCAGGAGATATTAGAATTGCCCTACTCTATGTGAAACAAGGTCATATCTGAATAGGTATATCAGTCAGCATAGGCTAAGCTACAGTAATAAGCAACCCTCAAATCTAGAGGCTTAACACAGTCTATATTTTACTTACGTTACATGTTCATTGTAGATTGATGAGAGTGCTCTACTTAGCTTTAGTCACTCTGCGACTATGGCTGACAATAGCTCTATCTTGGTACATGCTTTCATGATCATAGAGGCAAGGAACATGGTTTTCGAACCTTCTTCCTGGAAGTGACAAGTAGACAAAACCAGTCACATGGCCATTCCTGAGTTCAATGGGGATGCATATGTATAATTTCTGGCATGAAAAGGCACTGGATATTTGAGAATAATAATAGTCTACCACAATAGGCTCATGGGGTTGGGAAAGGAGCTGAAAAAAATGCTGTTTTCTGGGGTTCTGTCCTCTGGCATTGTTTCTGGAATCATTTCCGCCCATCCATTTCCACACCCTCTCAATCGACTTTTCTCAGATGCCTGTGGTAGCTGGGTGATTTGTTAATTACAACATTGCTTAAGCCTTTTTAATAAAGTCAGCAAATTAAACAGAGAGCCCAGATAAAGAGAATGCTTTCAAAAATGTCATAATGAAATTAAGGTAACGAAGCACTTGGAGAACTCTCCTCCCTTCTTTTTTTGTACAAAACTTATCGCAAAAAAGCTGGAAGAGAAATGGGGCCTGAAAGTAAAGAGGGGAAAAATATATTTTATGCCATTAGTTTAATTATAAAAATTCATTACATGAAGCCATGTAAGACAGAAAATAATGGAACTCTAATGGGTTGGCCGATAACGCATTTACTAGTCTGCTCTCAGCTTGTAGTCATTGTTGAAAGGACAAAAAAGTAACGACATTGGTATGTAATCTTCAAAGCTATTGTAAAGATTAATCGTTTTCAGTAAGCTGGAAAATGAGGGCCATTTTCTTAAATAGTATGCCCTGTATAGAGTGTTACCTTCTGAAACAGAGTTGTTTGGTAATGTCAGAGGATTAATAGATGAGTCTTGAAGTTAATGGTGAGAGGCTTTACTTTTGAAAGGGCTTTCTTACAGCTATTTTAACATTTCTATTATAAATCCATAAAGAGGTTATATACATTGTTTTAATTCACACAAGGAAGGAAGAAATTGTGCTTCTCTTTTCCCAATAAGGATTTGTAGAACATTAATTCTTTCTTGGGACCAGATTGTTTACTGATTTTTAAAAATAAACAAAATATGTATTTTTCTGCTGTCTTTTTTCAGAAAAGCCTTACTTATTATACACAATAATTTTCCATTCATGCTGTAGTCATCAAGATTATTTTATATTCTTCAAAGCTCAGTTAAAATAAACCCAATCTTTTTTCTTAAATTTCTTTATATGGATGCATACCTTATTTAACTGAATTGAAACTTGAATTGAGAGTCCAGAATCCTGCATTTTTATGATGACTCACTTACTAGCTATGTCACCTTGAACAAGTCACTTAACCTTTCAGAGCATTTATATTCTCATGTGGACAATTATGGAATTGCTCAAAAAGAAAGAAGATATCAAAAGATGAAAGTGAATATGTAGGTAGGGGTCATATATTTGAGGACCTTGTAATCCAAAGAGAGAGAGAACTTGGAACTTTGTCTTGTAAGTAATAGGAAATCATGGAAAGGTTTTACACAAAGGAGAAATGAGGTTGTATTTACATTACGAAAAGATCATTTAAACAGTTGTATGTAGATGTAAGGGTGGTTTGAGAGTGGAGGGAGGGAGGCGATAAAAAAGATTATTTTAGTACCTGAGCTAGGGATGATAGGGACATATACTAAGGTAGTGTCAATGGAAGTGGAAGATTTGGATGTAAGTGAAAAAAAAAATCTTATGATACAACTCCTCTGGGAGTATGTCCCCTGCCTCCTGCTCCAGTTGAGAACCAACATATAATCAGATTGATCCAGTGACAGAATTTTGGAGAACATTAATATTGAAAGGACAGGCAAAAAAAAAAATCCTTGAACACTAAGAGAATATAAAGAGTGGGAGCTAAGAAAGCAGAGAACTTCCAGAAGAAAACAGTCAGCAGCACTAGCTGCTGCAAATAAACCAAGTAAATAAGAACCTAAATCTTTCCATAGGCATTGGCTTTTGGTAACTTAATCAGTTAACTATTTTCACAAATGTTGAGTGGCATAGAACAATAAGCCCATATTGCCTCTCATGACTTTACAGCTTGGGTGTGGTGGCACTTCATGCTGCAGGTTGATTGGGGTCTCTCTGCACCATGTGTCACTCGTACCACATGTCACTCATTCTCCTCCTGAGATGAGCAGGCTAGCCCTGAGCATGTTTATCTTAAGGTAATGGAGAAGTGCAAAAGGGATAGCCGCACAGCATAAATACATTTCAAGCCTCTGCTTGTGTTACGTCCATTAATATCCCACTGGGATTAGGCAAAGCACGTCACACGAACAAGCTCAATGTCAAGCGCATGCTGTCTTTTATAGGAGGAAATTCAAAGTTACTTAGCAAAGGGCATGGATACAGGGAGAGGTAGAGAATTGGGGCCAATAATTCAATTTGCCATAGTGACTTCTGTCAGAATAGCTTTAGTGGAACAATGATGGCAGAGCCTGATTTTCATGAATTGGAGAGTGGCAGGAATGTAATCAAGTTGAGGTAATGAGTGAGTATCTGCCTTCTAAAGAGTGTGACTGTGAAAGAAAAGAACATGATAGAGTGCAGATTATTGTTATTGTTTAAATATGAGTAAGACACTCATGTTTGAAGTCTCTAGAGAAGGACCCCGCAGAGAGGCAAGAAGTTGGAACACACAAAGAGAGAGGGAGTATGTGGAGGAGGATCCCAGAATAGATGGGTGCCCAGATGGTGAAATCAACTTCCAATAGCAGAAAAGTCGCCTCTTCCTCTGAGACTAGAGAGAAGGATGCAAGTCTGATATTTCATGAAATGTATGTTTGATATATTGAATTTCCCCTGTGGAACTGTAGGTAGGATCGTTTACTGTGAGATTTCTTTCAGTTCGTGTTGTCAGGAATTAGTCTGTAAACCACATTAGATACTTCAAACAAAGGAAATTCAATACAGAGGACTGGCTGCTCCATTGGAATGGAGGAGCTGACAAACATAACAGAAGACAGTGAGGCAACCCAGAGTTTAGCAGCTTCAGGAAACTCTTACCACCTCAAGGGCTGGGGAACCAACAAGTTTTACCAAAGCCCAGAAACCAGAACCATCTGTTGCTAATTCAACCACTGCAGGGGTGCACAGCAGGTATTGGAACAATGGAGGGAGCAGCTCTCCAGCAGGAAATAGAGACACAAAGGAGATACCACCCATACCGAGAGAGAAGGGAGGATAATTCTCTTGTTTTACCCTTTCTCATGCTCTTCTATCTCCCACTAGTGCATCTCATGGCTTAATCTAGTTAGAAGCCAGCTAACAAGAAATCCCAGGAATTCTGAGCTCCTATAGTACAACTCAATACTGAGTGGAGTAGGAAATGAGGAGAATGGTTATAGAGGAAACAACCTCTTACTGGTTAGCTCCCAGAGCTAAATTCTCCCATGAATCCCTTGGTTCATGAATGTAAACACAGTATCCAAGGCAAAATAACAAATCCAACATGTAGAACTTTTTATTCATAAACATATTGGGATCTTGTTTTATAATTTTCCAAGCAGTTGCTTGATTTCCTCAGGACAAGCCAGAGGCGTGGGCAGAGCAGGTGACCCCCATCTATTTCACAGATGACAAAACTGGGACTTTTACAAGGTGAATGACTTCCTTAAGATCAAACTGCAAAACAATGGACAAGTAAAACTTCCTGGGAAGATGCCTTTTCATTACTCTGCACTGCCTTTCTTGAAGTTCCTTTGAGACACAGTCATTAAAAATTTAAATAATAGTTCATCCGGAACAAACATTTATTTTACTTGTAGGTGAATATCACAAAACACATTTTAAAAGGAAATTTAACCAATATTCAACCTTAAAATTTTAATCATAGGGCTATGCACTCACTTTTCTCTTTCAAGTTAAAGGGAGAATTTTAGAGCTGCAGCATTTCTAGACAATGTCTATAAAACAGCAAGCTACTTGCTTTGCATTCAGAAGGGGCTCTTCTGTGGGGAATATAGTTTGACTCATTAAAATTAGTAGTAGATGTACTAGCAGTAGTGATGATGATGATGATGATGGTGATTAATATTTATTAAATCCTTCGGGCGTGCCAGGCGCCTTTGTAAATGTTTTCCCTGAATTGTGTAAGTTAATTCACACAGTCATCTTTCCACATAAATACTGTTAAAATTCCCATTTAGCAAAGGAGAAAATTGAGGCACAGAAAAGATAATTAACTTTCCCATTTGCCACATAACTACTAAGTGATCACACCAGGATTCAAACCCAGCAGGCTCATTGTATTGCCCAGGCTTTCAGCTACTCTTCCTCTTCCTCCTCTCTTTTCTCCCACGTAGGGTCAGTATCACTAAAATAGGTAAATGAGAGAAGACAAATATTAAAATGAAAAAAAAATACTCAAAATTCTTGAAGTTAATTGAGGTTGTCTCATAGTCCACAATCATTTTTCCTGCCTAAAATACTGTGTATATATATATCAAGCACATATTGCAGTAGCAGCATAATGGGTTTGAATATGAAATATTTCTTTCCTGGTTGGAAAAGCAATCTTTTGGGATTTAACATTTTATATTCCTCATAGAAAACACACACACACACACACACAAAGTCAATCTTTTTTTATAAGCTAGTGCTCACAGTATTTTAAATTTCTTCACACACTATGACCACCACACAAGCAATTCCCCGTGGTGTATACCATTGTAAATGGAATTCAGAAAGAGAAAAGGGTTTGTGAAGTCTGTTGTATTTTTGAATTTACACTCCTTCTGAGGTCTGGAGTTATCCCAATAGTAAATTTCACAGCGGGAGGCGAAGCTGATCAAGGTCACCGTTCCTAGTGTGAATGACACTTGGGTAAAGCCCAAGGTGGGCAGAATATTACCTTAGGAGAAAGGGAAAACATCCTGTTGTGGGGAATGTCTTTAAGAAGGGGGAAAAAAAAGGCTACATTTCAGAACTTTTGTGTTTATATAAGGTCCTGAGCCCTTTCAATGTTAGTCAAAGTCAGTGGGAGTTTTTCTTTTTAATCCTCTATGCTCACAAAACCTGGGCAGTGTTCAGTGAGGGTTAGCACTCAGTCCAGATTTCCTTAGGTATAAAAGTTCTAACTTTTGCTGTAAATACAATTTTGCAGAAAAATATATGGCATGCCCATTTCTGCCTTTCAAGCATTAGAGTACATCAGAAAACTCTGGTTTCACGTCAAACCTCACTCTTTACTACCTTGTTTACTAGGAAATCTCTAATTAAACTCTAGCTTGCTATCTTTCAGAGATTTTGGAAAATTCTAAGATATGTTACAATTTATAATTTTAGGCACTTTTATGATCTGTTGATTATGTTTTTAAACTCATTGGCACATTCTGCATTTTATGTTGTTTTTTAAATTTTAACAGCTTTATTGAAGTATAATTGATATACAAAAAACTTCATATATTTAATGTGTATAATTGTATGAGCTAAAACATGTGAGTATACCTATGCAACTATCCAAAGAGTATAACCTCTTATATCTAGACTTTTCAAATAGGAACCTATGAGTGATGGGTGGCTTCTAGGGTTACTTAACTTGCTTGAGTAAAATAAATGATTTTAATTATGTATTTACTAAAATTTTTGTTTTTATTTTATATTCCTGAGCTTATACATATATGCTCTGATATTGGTCCAACATAAGTATTTTTGTAACAATTCAGTCTTTTATAAAAGGAATTCACTTGATAAAAGGTAACCAAGTTATTGGTGTCAGTTTTGTGGATGTTTATGCCATTAATCAGAGATTTAATAGGTGATAGATAATAAGCTCTTCTTTTAAAATCCAAATAGCACCCTCTGGATAGTAAGGGCCAATTATGTGTTCTTTCATATCTTGGAATACATTATTTTTATCACTTTAGCTTTGGCTTGAGGAGGAGAAGGAAAAAAGAGGTAATTTTGTACCCTAGGAAATTTCTACAAAAGGCAAGCCTTTGGCAGAAGTTACCTCAAAAGGGCTTTCAAATAGTGTGAAGATCTGAAAAGTGGAAAATAGAAACTGCAGTGCTTTATAAAAGGAGTGTGGAAGAAAAGGCAGGCATTCCACAAGGATAAATGTTAATTGTTTTGTAATAGCAGCAACTATATTTGTGCCTTTAGACACTGTCTTTTGCTTTCATAGCAAAAGTCAGTGATATTGGCGTTAGCTTAATGGTAATAGTTTGGTAATCTAGATCTATTTGCTGTGTGCAGTAAATGCTATTATTGAGTTTGATTCTAGAATGTTTTAGTTAACTGAGAAGTGACATTATATGTAGATTGTATGTTTTCAATAGGCGTCCAACCAAACACACTGAAATTATGCTAAAAATACTAATGTTTGATTTTGAGTCTGTAAATATCATACTAATGTAAAATAACAAATATTAAAACAAAAATGATTGGTTTTTTTTTTTTGAGACGAAGTCTCACTCTGTTGTCCAGGCTGGAGTGCAGTGGCATGATCTTGGCTCAAAGCAACCTCCGCCTCCCAGGTTCAGGCAATTCTCCTGCCTCAGCCTCCTGAGTAGCTGGGATTACAGGCGTGCACCACCACTCGCAGCTAATTTTTTGTATTTTCAGTACAGATGAGGTTTCACCATGTTAGTCAGGCTGGTCTTGAACTCATGACCTCATGATCCACCCGCCTCGGCCTCTCAAAGTGCTGGGATTGTAGGTGTGAGCCACCGCACCCGGCCAAATGATTTTTTTCCTCAGAAGCAAAATTTTCAATTTCACATTCAGCTCATGACTCTGTATTCTTAGAGATTAAAAAAAAATACAATGTAGTTAAAAATTGTGTTCTGTTTATTACAGCAGAAAATTGTGTTCTTTATACAGTGTTTACTGTGCACATTTTCTACATATTGGACCATTAGAATGGTGTATTATGTTCTTTTAATGTCCCTGCATTAAACATTGACATTGTTTCTCATATTTTTACTGCTTTGATTAATGAATATTTTATATAGTATATTGATCTTCTTCTGAATATTTTATTAGGATAAAGTACCAAAAGTGAGATTACTGAGTCAATGGGAATAAGTATTTGTGTGTCACTTTGTATCTATTGCCAAATTGTCCTAATAGATACCGTCCCCAGCAGTAGTACCTGAATATGCTAGTTTTACTGATCTTTTCAGCTTTGGATTTTATTTTTTGTTAATTTAATTGGTGTCAAATTGTACCTTTTTGATTTAATACTCTATTTTTTATTACTTGAACATTAACTTTTTTTTTCTTTTTAAGTAAAATCATCCCATTCTTTCTCTTGTTTGAGCTACCTGTTCCTATTCCTCTGTCCATTTATCAATGACTTAAACCACCCTGTTGAATTTGATATAACTATCTTAACAATTACTACTATCTTAATGCTTAGAAGAGCCTCCTCTATGCACTTGCAGAAATGATTAATAGAAATTTCATGCTGATATGCTTCAAGATAAAACCTACCATTGATTGACTTCTTTCTTTAAAATATGTTTCAAGTGATGAAATGGCAAATTTGAAAACACTCAATGGCCAAAGACAAACAATGAAGAAAACGTAGGTGATTTGGTTTAGCAAGATTCTTCTGTTTTGACTTTTATTCTACTTTTAAAGTAGGATATTCTAAAAGTATTTTGATCCTTCAAAAAAGTTGATAACTAGAATAACAGCACCATTCTTTTGTTGTTCAATATTTTCTGTATGCAAGTTTAGTTGAATGCCAGTAGATGGCACTAATTACAAAAACAATTCAACAAGTTAATGATGAGGAAAAGAAATGTATAAGATATTGTTTTTCGGTTCAAATGTTGTTATATGTCACATACTCAACAATTATATATGAGCTTATTTTTGTAGTTTTTTTCTCTTGTGATAAAACAAGCCCAATTAATTGCTACTAAGTTGGAATACTTGATACTGGTTATTGCTTAAGATGCTGCATTTGAAAAGTTTTGTCCTGTAAGCTGGATTAGCTTATGATTGACTAAATCACATGGTAGGCTAAAAGCAATCTAATATGTGTATTCTGACCTGAGGATTCAGAAGCTATTTATGAAGTACTTAAGATACTCCAACTAGAGATTTCAGAAAAAAAAAAAAAAAAAACTGACATTCATTCTCTTTCCCATAAAAATCTATAGCAGTTGGCCAAAGACCTCCACCAATGGCAGATAAATGTAGATGTGGCAAATGACTTGGCCCTGAAACTCCTCCGGGATTATTCTGCAGATGATACCAGAAAAGTCCACATGATAACAGAGAATATCAATACCTCTTGGGGAAGCATTCAGAAAAGGTATGAATTACATTATTTCTAAAACTACTGTTGGCTCTAATCATGGGGTGGTGGTACTGGATGAATAATGAAGATTTGTTTTTCCAATCCAGCTAAACTGGAGCTTGGGGGATTCAAGATGATAAACACCAACAAAACTCACAGACTTGGCTCAGTCATATATTTTTCAAATGAGGAACGTAAGATCTCATTTGCCCACTGTCACAAAAGTAGTGATATAACCAAGAGATTAAACAGAAAGCAAAATACCGATTTATAGCTAGAAGAGCCATTTAACAGTCTACTTTTAGAACTCTATCCAAAGAAATATCTTTCTATCTCATCATGGCATATGCTGCCTTACCTGTAATCTGATAGATAAGTCACTTTGGGATTCATGATGGAGTTATAGCTGCCAATGGTATCATCTTTGTATCTCACTCCACACATCCAATGGAAAAATTTGTGGAGGGTAATATGACTCATCACTTCGTTTCCCATTATACATCTATGGAAATGAACAGCTCTTGTAGACAGTATCGTAACTAATTGTTTACTATTTGTGCTTTAAATTAATCTAAATGCCATGAGGACAGAGATTGCATCTTCTTTATTTGATACATTTCCAGGTCCTGAACCAGGTGATATCATAGGGAGCTAGTAAATGGTCTTTGAATGATTACTCCCTTTGCATAATGTACAATTACCTTGCACATGCTGAAAAAAATAGTACCTGTACAATATGAGGAAGACCACAGTGAAAAATAAGTGAGTTCCAAAATATGACATCAATTACTGAAAAAATCAGTTAGGTGGTTTTTAACAAGAAGTCGAGGTCACCATTGGGGCCAAAACAAATTTTGAACTAAGAGCAGGAATTCTTATGAGAAACAAGATAATTGCATACGGAAATTAAGAGACCAACTAAATTTTGAAACTGAGCTAGACATTAGAGAGAGAGTAAACACTCCTGTGATGCTAAATTTAAGCTAGAGACCCTGGGGAATAGAGCAGCGCTAGTCCTGAATTCCAGACAGTAGGTATATAGATGGAAAAGACCATGGAAAAGAAGATTCAACCTAAAGCTGGGAAGTTTTAATTGGAACCCTATGAAAAATACCCTGGTGGAGAAAGGGCATACTTGAATATGGAATTGATATTTGGAAAAATTCTCATAGTAACTACTTTCTCTCAATGGCAAGACTTGGACTTTCTTCTCCAAATACAGGTCTTGTATGTGTTCAATTAAACAAGGAAAGATTCAGTTCAGGAAGAATTATTCACATAGAAGCAATTGGTATCAGAGAATCAAACATTAGACCTTAGTGGGAAATATCTGTTTCTCAAAAGGAAGCCTCTCTGGGAAAGCAAATTAAAGTAGATATTCATTTGATGAGTTTACAGAATATAAACTAAGGAGCCAAGAAGAAAGCTTGCTCATGGTATGAAACTAGACCTTCAGGAGGCTGGTCTATTCTATCTATACTGCTTTCTGACAGACCCCTCTCTTCATTCTCAAGCTCCTTGATGCCCCAAGCAACTCTCTCAGTTTTTTAAAAACACGTGGACTCAGGGAGAGGAGCATCACACACTGGCGGCAGTTGGTGGGGGTAAGGGAGAGACAGCAAGGGGTGGGGAGGGAGGGGAGGGTGGGGAGGGATAACATGGGGAGAAATGCCGGATAAAGTATGCACCTAAAGTAAAATAAAAATAAATTATTTTATTAAGGTCTTTGGATTCTTCATGGGAATGACTTTCAGTTTATATTTTTTGGCTTGGTTCCAAGAAGGTATCATCTAAGGCATGCATATAGTTACTTCTCCTATGGGTAAAGTAAATTAGAATTTTAAAAACCAACTCACATTTTTAGCCCATACAGAATCTGCAGTTCACCAAGCTACTTCTGACTCATGTCTATAAAGTTCTTCCCTGTTCTTTTCTCACTTCACATACTCTTTGCAAGAATTCATCCACTTGTGTAGTTTCAGTCTGTCGATGACTACCCATCTATATTTTCAGCTGAGAATGATCTTTTGAGTTTTATCCATGTATATCTTACTGCTTTCTTTCGATGTTAATGTCCCGCACGAACTTCAAATTGAAAAGGTCCAAAGCTAAACTCATCGTTGCCCTCTTCTAATCTCTTTCTCCAAATGCAACCTACTTCTATTGTCCTTGTCTTAGTCCTTTTTGTGCTTCTATAACAAAATACCAGAGACTGGGTAATTTATAATGAACAGGAATGTGTTGGCTCATAGTTCTGGAGGCTGGGAAGTCCAAGCTTAAGGGGCTGGAATCTGGTAAGGGCCTTTTGTTGTGTCATGATCCCATGATGGAGGGTGGAAGAGCTAGAGAGAGAAAAAAAAATGAGACCAAACTTGTCCTTATATGAAACTTACTCCCACAGTAATGACACTAATCTATTCATGAGGGTAGAGTCTTCATGTCCTAATCATCTCTTAAAGGTCACACTTACTACTGTTGCAATGGCAATTAAATTTTACCATAAGTTGGGGGGGGTGCAAACATTTAAACCGTAGCTTTCTGCCCCTTTTATCCCAAAATTCATGTTCTTCTCACAGACAGAATACATTCATTTCATCCCAAAAGCCCCAAAAGTCTTAACTCATTTCAGCATAAACTCAAAAGTCCAGTCTAATATAAATTAGATATTGATGAGTCTCAAGGCAAAATTCATCCTGAGGCAAATTCCCCCCTATCTCTGAGCCTGCAAAATCAAATCAAGTTCAGGTCCTCACCCCCTAACCTTCCCAGCTTCGGGTAACCACCAATCACAGAAAGTTTTATTGATAGTCCTGCTCTAGATCATCATTGCCCATGTTCACTTAAGCTATTTACCATAGTGTTCCATTATTGGAACACGAAGCATGGAGTTATTTACATTCCAAGGTCATTGCAACATAATTGCAAAAATTCAAAAAATTGTGACCTTAGGCATAAATGGGTTAAGCAGTTTAGGGTACATTTATAATAATTATGTACTATACTACTACAAAAATCTTATTGCTTCAATTTATAAATAAAAAGTGTTATCTCTACACTGTGGTTTTTATTTTTATTTTTTGACTTTTATTTTAAGTTCAGAGGTACATGTGCAGATTTGTTACATAGGTAAACTTGTATCATGGGGTTTGTTGTATAGATTATTTCCTCACCTAGGTGTTAATCCTGGTACCCATTAGTTATTTTTCCTGATCCTCTCGCATCTCCCCCCCTCCACCCTCTAATAGTCCCTAGATTACGTTGTTCCCCTCTATATGTCCATGTGCTCTCATCATTTAGCTCCCACTTATAAGTGAGAACATGTGGTATTTGGTTTTCTGTTCCTGTGTTAGTTTGCTAAGGACAATGGCCTTCAGTTCCATCCATGTCCCTGCAAAGGACATGATCTCATTCTTTTTTATGACTACATAGTATTCCATGGTATTTGTGTTGGTCTCAAAAACTACAGCTATGAAAAGATGCTTTTGTTTTTTGCTTTTGTTGTTAAGTTCATCTTAGAAAGGAAAGATTAAGAATATAAATATTTTGGTTATAGAGAAAAAGTATCTCATATCTTTGATAAACCTCTGTAACTATGGCTTTTTAGGTAGGAGGGATTCTGTGGAAAGCATTCTGATTACATCACTTCTAACAGTTCAGGTTAGACACCATTTTACTGTGAAACACGGATGTATTGCCTACACTGAGACTTTCAGTCATATGGAGAAATCTATGCAAAATTTTTAGACATTTGAAAGAATATTTAAATTGGCAATGAAATGTTTAGTTTTAAACTGTTGAATGTTAAGATATAAAAGATACTTGGAAGAACTTTACTTTGATATCAGACACTGCCACGTTGTAGTTTCAAGACAATAATACAAAAGTAAACTAATATTAGTTTATATTTTACTGTTTAAGTTTATTAATACATCAGATGAGTCCTCAAATTCTACAGTGGCTTTTGATAGGACCATTTTTATTTGCCATTTTATATAGAATAGATAAATATAAATAGCCATTTATGCTTAAAAGGATCGAATCTACTATTTATGGAAAAAAGAGAAGGCTGCTTCTCAACTAAATTGTACAGTTTAGAAATGCAGATCTGAACATAGATTATTGTTGTGAGCTATGTAGGAAAATATTTTGTTTTCCTTATCATATTTCTTATAGAGTCCATGTTAACACATAAGGCCAGAAATGTAAGACTCTGCAAGTTCATTTCTTTCTCTTCAATCTCTGTGAATAGATATGAATTTGTGAATAAGATAATATTAGATGTGATAATATAAATTATTGTGAGAAGCCTCTAAGGATTAGATTTCAAGGACTGCCATCTGGCTGATGACTTTATGATGACACTGTCATGAGATTTCATTTCCTTATTTCTATTCCAGGATCACCCTTTAAACAAGAAATATGCATTAACTCTGAATTGTCTGTTTGTAGCTGTATGAGGGATTCCACAACTACCAACTAGCCAGGTGAAAACTCATCAAGCAGAGGAGATGGTCCTTGTATCAGATGGTTAAACACGGCTAGAAGTTCCTTAGCTAAGCTCCTAGATGCTTAAAAAAAAATCCCTCTAGGTTCTAAGAAAGATTCAACATGTACATGTGTGTATATGTATGTGTTTACATACATCCATATATATGTATATGCATTTGCATCCATATACATACAAACACGCTTTCTTCCTTAAAATAACATCTTGGTATTCTCTGTCCTTCCTAATAATATGTTTTATATTTTAATGATCACAAATAATAGTTGATTGTCTGAAAATTTTTTTTATCTGAAAAAATTACCTATTTTCTCCAACTTTGACAACCTTGAAAGTGCTTGTAAGTCACTCTTTGCTTCTGTATTCCTAGGTCCTTTCTCCTCTTCTTCACTTCATTGAAACACGAAAAAAGAAAAAAAAATGAGCCCTATTTTGCATGCAGCCAGGAGCTACTGTAGTTAAACATTAGATCTCTTCCACATTCTCCAACATATTGTTTTAGTAATTATTCTATTTTCTTTCTCTTGGATAATCAATTTCTTTCTTCTTTTTGCTCCTTGCCTTTAGCAGGCCAACATATTCAAGTCTCCCTCATCCTAAAAGAACCTTTTTACTATATCATTTTTTTCTAACCAGTTGTCCTTGCTTCTCCTTACTATATAATTTTTTTAAGCAGTAGTTGACATTAATGTTTCCTGTTCTTTAGCTACTGGCTGGTTATACTTTGACCCACTCCAAGCTCACATCCCCAGCACCACCACTTTATGAAAACAAGGACTTACTAAGATCATCAATGATTTCGTAATAGCTAATTACTATATTTTAATCCATCCATCTACTTGACTACATTTTAACATTGATCCTGTTGGTCAACTGTACTAGTCAAAACTTTATCCTCCTTGGTTCCCAGAACAATATTATCTTGCAAATCTCTTATTTCTCTAATCATATACGAAGTAAGTAAAATAATTTTTATAATGTTGTTGGCACAATGCCTAGCACAGATTAAGAACTCAGTGAAATATCACCTGCCAACAACATTATAAAAATTATTTTACTTACTCAACAAATACTTTTGTATAAAGTATATGCTAGTTAGGCCCAGTAATTGTTACTTGATATAGGGCAATGAAACCTACCCTCAGAAAAGCTTATAATCTGGGAAACAGAATTTGGGAGACAGACAGATATTGACAAATAAAAATTAAATATATGATGTGTCAGATGGTCATACATGCAATGTGGAAGAATAAATAGGAAAACAAGTGGAGAGAAAGAGAGAGAGAGGTGGAAGAACAGGGCTGCCATGAAAATGTGGTAATCAAAAAAAGTCTTACTGAAAAGGTGAAATTTAAGCAAATTCTAAAGGACCTGAGGATGTGGGCCATATGTATCATTGGGGTGGAAAAAGTAGACCAGGAGGTCCTAATAAGTGAAAATGCCCTGAAGCAGGAATATTCTTGGCATGTTGAAGGAACCTTAAAAGGGAGATCAGTTAGGCAGAAAAGGATCAAGTGAGAAGGAAGGTAGTTGACAATAAATTTAGAGGGGTAACTGGCATCTCATTACATTGGCCTTTTAGGTCTTTCTATGGACTTTAGCTTTGAATTGAATAATATGGGAGTTATTGGAGGGTTTTGAATGGAGGCGTGACATGTTTTGTCTTATCTGGCTCCTCTGATAATAAACTAAATGGAAGTAGTGAGACCCTTAGGAAACTGATGTGATAATTCAGTCAAGAAATGACTGTGACTGAGATCAGAATGGGAGAGGTGAATGTGGTGGGGAGTGGTTGGATTCTACTATATTTTGAGTACAGAGTACGAAAGATGTTATAATGGAATACATTTAGGTGTGAGAGAAAGAGAGGAGTCAAGGAAGATGCAAGAATTTTTAACCTGAGCAACTGGAAGATGGGGTAACCATTGACTGAGATGGGGAAGGCTCCAAGAGTAACATATTTTGGGAAGAAGATGTGGACATGCTACATTTGAAATGCCTTTTATACATCTAGGAGATGTGTGGAGTAGATAGCTGGATATTCAAATCTTAAGTTATGGGAAATAGCTCAAGATACAAAGTTGGGAGTTATAACAATGATCAGTGCACATTCTCATTCCTCAATACAATTTTAAATGTTAATGTTCCACTCTTAATTCTCTCTCTTCTTTCTCGCTACACATTTTGAGTAGCTTTGTCTGTTGGCTTCAGCTAACGTTAAGACTACTCAGTGTCAACTTCCATCTTACACCCTTCTTCGGATCTCCAGAACCATACTTTCAGTCACCTACCCTATATTACCACCTCCATATGTTATAAGCTCCAAAATGTGTTAAGTAGAATGCATTATCTGCCCCTAAAACAATGCTAAATTTTCTGTATTTTCAATGTAAGTGTAATTGCCTAAGTTAATTGTCTCAAAAACTGGAAATCTAAGAATTACCGTCTACCTTTCCCTTGATCTCTCTTTCCCAATCTACTGACACATTTATTAAATTGGCTTCCAAATTCTGTGAATTCTACTTCAAAACTGCTCTAGAAACAATTTCCTCTCTTTATCCCTATTGTCACTTCATCCTAAAGCCTTTTCATCCTTTGTAGATTTCTGGGAGAGTGTAACCACATTTTCTCTGTCCTGCCAGTCATCAAGTCTTTACACTAATTTGACATTCACACTAGACTTTGATCTGTCTTCCTTAAAATGCATCTTCTTGCTTCCCTTTGATTCCAGTGCTCTTTTTTTTCCCCTCCTGAGACTTGATGCAAGATATTTACATGTATGACGTATTTCCAAAAGCATTCCCAAATTTTTCTGAAAGTAAAAACAAGTGAAAAAGTAAAACTTTTTTTTCCTGGGAAGAAAAGCCAATAGTGTTATACATTTTTGCTTGTTCATTTGTTTGTTTATTTAGGAGAAGGAAAGGCATTTGAACTTCACAAGAGTCTTATATGCTGTGTTTACAAATACTATCCCTTGGCAATACAATTTTAGAGTTCCTTTTCTGGAACTGCTTGAGGACTGTTTTATGATCCTCAGCAGACTGTTGTATTATTTTGTAGCCACACCTTGTATTTGCTGAGTAATTGTATTCAATAATTGTTTGTAAATTGAATGAAACAATTCATCAGATGTTGGGCACTGAATGGCTTTGGATTATTTCCAAAAATTTAAAGGATAAAGATTTGCTGCCCTCAAAGCTATGTACCAAAATATGATAGAATGCTGGCAGGACATTTGTTTAAAATACAACTTTTATTACATTGGGGGCTGCTCATAATACATATGTAGCACATTTTATTCAAAATATTAAAGTTCCTGGCTGAACATGAACCCATAATCCCAGCACTTTGGGAAGCCGAGGTGGAGATGGGAGGATCACTAGAGGCCAAGAGTTTGAGATCAGCCTGGGCAACACAGACCCCATTTCTACAAATCATTTTTTAAAACAGCCAAGTTTATAGTCCCAGCTACTTGGGAATCTGAGGCAAGAGGATTCTTTGAACCTATGAGTTCAGTTTAACTCTGCAGTGAGCTACGATCATGCCAGTGTGCTCCAGCCTGGGTGACACGTGATACTCTGTCTCTTAAAATTAAATTAAATTAAAGCTACAAATAACCCTAAAGCCACCAGTTCAACCCTCTTAATTTTGAATACCCTATTTTAAATTCCTCTCATACAAAATACACCTGCTAGTCCATTATAAGGACTGAGAGGATTTGGTATGTTAAAACATTTCATCCTTTATCAACTCCTTTAGGTACACTTCTTTTAGCAGTATGAGAAAGTGTCTCTTGGCTCTTCAGGAGAGAGTTATGTGTATAATTACAAGACATTCTCATTTTTATATTGCTGAGACCCAATT
The DNA here is from genome assembly GCA_963573385.1 of Cacajao melanocephalus. Lineage (NCBI taxonomy): Eukaryota > Metazoa > Chordata > Mammalia > Primates > Pitheciidae > Cacajao > Cacajao melanocephalus. Next base: position 118,479 of record CAUYLG010008969.1, read on the forward strand.
TTCCCAACTGATTATGAAGCATAGCAATTCTTCAGAGGTTGCAGTGAGCTGAGATCGTGCCACTGCACTGCCACCTGGGCAACAAAGCGAGACTCTGTCTCCAAAAAAAAAAAAAAAAAAAAAGAATTCTCGCCATTCTACAATAGGATAATATAACATCTATTTTTGAAACCTTGGGGCTCTGGGCCAGGGAGTGTCATGATCCATATGGATCTAAAAGGTTCATAGTGGTAACAGCTTTCTTCATTTTATGTCATCTCCTTTCAAGTTATTAGAATGTTTCTAGCTTGCAGGGATTGCACACAAAGGGAGACATTTGGAACCATGTCATTGGTGATTTACTGGTACGGAAAATTACCCGGTGATGTAGCCAAGTAGCCATTTTTATTCTAACCTGGTCCTATAGTCCTGAATGGGGCTGAACCAACACACCAAAATATATGCTTAGAAATGCTCATATGTATCAGTTTTCCCAGGAAAAACAATAATATAGAAAACTTACCATGGTGTCCTAACAAAAGTTATAGGATACCAACAGACTGTTTTTTATTCATGAATGTCATATTATGGTATCAAAATTAAAGCAAATGGAAGGAAATTTCTCTTATTTGGTTTAATTGAACCATTAATGTTAACTACAATACCCAATATGTTACTTTTCAATTATATTTATATTTTTCTTTTTATTTCTATCTGTATCATTCTCAGAAAGACTTCTTTAAAACATTCAATAAAAATAGAATTTAGTTAGATTTATTTTTAGGAAGTTGAGTTTTTTTGAAAAATGAATACAATCATCACTTGACTTAATTTTTATCTGTATACTTCTAGTAATCTTACAGTTTTGGGATCTTTGGCTTTATTCAGTATATAATAGGGATCTGTTTTCTTTTCTTTCTATAAATCACTAATTCAAATTATTTCTTATATTAAAAATATACAGGACATATAGGGATTAATGAGTTTTATGAAATCTAATCTTTTGAATTTCCCCCTAAAAAGGGATGTCATTTAAGCAATTCTAGGTTGTGATCAATGGCAGATTTTTTTTTTTTTTTTTTTTTTTTTTTTTTT